>CABHPP010139651.1:53343-80317 GCA_902168425.1 Peromyscus attwateri | reverse complement strand
AGAGAGAGAGAGAGAGAGAGAGAGAGCCCATGAACAAGGAAGCAGAGATCAAGGTGTTGCCCTTATAAATGCACGTTTCCATCAAACTATCAGAAGCTAGAAGGACGCAAGAGATTCTCCCACAATATCAAGAAAATTAACTACATCTATTAACACACTGATAATGGATTTGAGGTCCTTGGATATATGACAGAGGGATTTCTCTGATTAAGCCACTAAGTTTGTGAGTCTTTATCATAGGAGTCCTAGGGTAATGATAGTACCAAATGTATCACTATAGTGGTATTCTATTTGTACTGAAATGTGATTTTATTTGTATGTTAATAAATAAAGTTGCTTAGGGGTCAGAGCTATTAGCAAGCCATAGCGAAAGCCAGGGCGGTGGTGGTGCACGCCTTTAATCCCAGCACTTGGTAAGCAGAGCTAGGTGGATCTCTGTGTGTTCAAGGATACAGCTAGCATTGGTGACACACGCCCTTGATCTCAATACCAACCATAGAAAACGTGGGAGGTCTGGACAGAGAGGCAGTGACGAGACAGCCACGTAGTTGTGTTTATAACCAATGAGAAGGAAGAACCAGAACTCTTTATAAATCAGACGCACAGGAAGTAGCTCCTTTTTTCGGAGAGCTCTCTTGGCGGGAGAAGCTAGCTGGCGGAGAACGGGTAAGCTTCTGGCTCTGACCTCTTGGGCTTTCACCTTTACATTGGCTCTGTGTTTCTTATTTAATAAGGCGGTCGGTGTTCTGTTTTAAATCACATTGAGCTCAAAATAACTTAAATGGCGTTTCTATCCCCAGCTCACAATATTTTACAATATTTTTGTCATTTCTTTATTAAACAACTATCTAAAATATCTTCATTCTAAGTTTGATATTTAATCATTATACATAAGCCAGGTTTCCTTTTTGTTGGTTTTCAAACTATTTGTAAAAATATATATTTAAAGGTTGTAGTGTAAACATAGAGCTATTTGGATTTTCAGTTTATAGCCTTGCCTATTTTTAAATCTTGATTGTCCAGGAATACATGTTTGTATATTCATTTTAGTATTTATTTGGCACCCTCAGGACATTTTACTATCCAAATTAGTATCAAGGTATCTTCTTTTTCCATAACAAGTAGTGGTTTTTATATACATTCTCTCTGTTTTCAACATAATTTAATATAATATAATATACAAACATATACCTTGAGAATTTCGTTCATGTCCACAACGTATTTTGGTCATATTCATTTGTCATCCCCCATCCAAATCCTCCCATATCTACCCATGTCCCCTTCCAGCTTCATGTTGGTTTGTTTTGTCATTTTTATTTATAACCCATTAAGTCTAATTAGTGCTGCCTATATGCACACAGGTTTGGAATCCTGTCAACATAGCAGAGGACGTACCCCTGAAGAAAACTGACTGCTCATCTGTAGGAGCCATCAAAAGTTAATAGCTCCTCGGCTAGGAATGGAAGCTAATGAGCCCCTCTTCCTCCAGGCCTGAATTCCTACTGTACAGATCTTAGACAGACAACCACAGCTCTTATGAGCACATGAGCACAAAGGTCTTAAAGTCAGCTTTACCCCATCCTCCCAGACCTCTGTCTTTTACAATCTTTCTGCCCTCCTCTTCTTCTGTGTTCTCTAAACCCACAGAGGGAGGATACATGAGAAAGATATCTTATTCTTGGCTAAGAACTGTAGAAACACTTATGCCCAGTACCTTGACTAGTTGTATATCTCTTTATTAACCACTACAGTTATTTCTAATTGTAGTGATTGTAACATGAAATCCTCAGGAAGGAAACCCTAAGAAGAATACATACTGACTTGATACACTGTGAAACATGTATCATTTCCCAGAACTGAGGGAAAAAAAGAAGGACTAACTCCTACTAATGAGTTTGGGAACGTGAAATATTTCCACAGAGGATTTTCTCTCATGTATCTGAGTCCCCAGATTTTCCTTCCAGACATCCTGATCTTAGCATAGTAAACTTGTATTATCTGGACATTTACCTGTGTCTACAATTCAGCCTCTCTGGCAATAAAGATATTAGCTGGGATTAGTTATTACCTATTTCTAGCCTCTGAGGTGAAATGGGAGCGTGTGCATTTGCAAATAGACACCAGCTTTTGCTAGTGGACATGTCAGAGGAGCAGCAGGTAGCTATTGAAGTTCAAGGTATCAGTCCACCAGGAAGAAAATGCCTGATGGGTGAACTTCAGATAGGCAGGTCCCCAAGACCACAGACTACAGAATGTCTTTTGTTTCTGCTGTACCTTCACATGTTTGACGCTGCCATCTTTCTCTGGTATCTGGAATTGTGTGAATGGGTGTGGGGAGATTCCCACTCCCTATAATGTAGTGTGTTTATCTCATGGAAACATCCAGTTCTACTGGGCATTATTACCTGTGAACTATTATGATGATTTCTTCCTAAGCTGTACTGTCTAATTGATAATAATAATGTTAGTTTAAATGGAGTTTTGATGATAAAAAAGTAAAACAAGGAAGTGTCACACAGCTAGAACACATGAGTTTCTATTAAGGAGCCACATAGACTGTGACTCAGGTTAATGACTAAGGAAAACAACTGAGTCCTAGGAGACTGGCTCAACTTCTTTTAACCTAAATGTTGAAAGATGGATTCACTAGTTTTGATATGTATCATTGCTGAAACAAAGCCTTAAAATAGCTTCAAGTTAAATTTGATGTTTTGATAACAGCTTTGAGATTAAAAACTCTAGAAAGCAATCACAAGAACATATAGCTGAGTTATAGATTCATTGCGTTAGAGTGAAAATTGCAAAGCAGTTCAATTGTTACTAGCTGACCTACTTTCCTAGGAATGGCTGGTGATCAAAGGTGATGATTAATTCCTTGTATCAATTTTTACCCTCAGTCTCCTGATATAAAAAACTATTGATGAGTGAATATGCACCCTAAAGATTTAAAGTAGAGCTGACTCATTATTTTTCATGTATAAGAGTTTAGGTTTGTGATACCTTTAAGATTCCTTATAAGATTATCTTTCAAGATAAGTAGTAAGTGATTGATTCTTTCTTTGTAACCGTAATATGCAGCCTGCCAGCAAAAGAAATGGCTGAGAAGAATATCCTGCTTGCTCATACTCTGTTAATCTGTACCAAGTTACTTAGATGTAAATGTATATGGGTTCTTGGGATGATTTTGTTGTAATCATGTAAGGAAGATGAAAAACATGTTTTTACCTATATTCATTATAATCATTCACTTGAAAAACAGAATGTAACCACATTGTATTCATATATCGCCTGAAAGATTTTGTTGGGGTACATAAGCTGTAGAGAAAGAATACACCAGAGGGAGAATACAAAAGAATAAAAAAGGAAACCATCAAGAGAGTGTGTGAGTGTCTTTTTCCTTACCCTCTCAGATAAAATGTCTTAGTATGCTAACTCTGTGGATTCCCTTTGAGCCCTGCACTGCTGGAGGCTGCCCTCCAGGCAGTGAAAGGGTTTCATATATGCTGTGCAATTGTAAGTTGCTCATACCTAACTGTCAGCTATCTGTTCATGAAGCATGACTGAAAATTCCACACAGCATCAAATCTGACCAAAGTGTCTAAGTTTCAGCAAGGAAAGTGTAATGGATGGATGCTTCCAACTTGCTTACCTAGAACAGAATGCCTTCAACTTTTCTACTTGAAACCTCATTTAACCTGAGAAATTTTAATGTGATGTTGTGTGTCTAGGCATATGAAATAAATATAAAAATTAAAATTTACCAAAGAGTAAATCATAAAGTTTATTTTTTAATTATATATATATACATATACAAGTTCACTGTGTATTAAAAATGAAAGAAAATATGCATGCAAGGAGCTCATTTAATTTTATATAAAGAATCAACTTTTGAGTGAGTGATGCTATAAGACATGGAGAATACTCAATATTTTTAATAGTTGGTGAGTACTTTATTTCATAATCATTAATGCTGAGTATAATATTTTACATACAGAATAAAAATTAGAAAGATAGTTGGAATGATTCTTAAATTTCAAAATTATGCCTTAATCTGAAGCCAAATTAATGAGAAAAAAATTTGAAACTCATCATAAATTCAAACAGCAGTTTACAAGATAGTCTAGCAAAATGTGATCCATATATACTCACTTCATAATGCTGAAGAATAATGTTAGAAAAATATGAGAATCATTATTTTCTATCATTAAACCACTGTGTTTCCTTAAGAGTAGAAAACTTTACACAGGGAGAAACACATAGAGCTCAAATCTGAGCTGAGGTCCTGCAGTGTTGTTGGAATTGTACAGCAGAACAGAATGCCCAATGCAAAGTGTGAGCATTGAGTGTTCAGAATCAAGGCTGCAGTGAAGTCACATGCTGCAGCACAGTAATCACTACAGAAATGCCTACAGGTTCATTCTGAATTTTATTTTAAATTATGATTTGGCTATTGAATGTTCAGAAACCTTTGCTATCGCCATTTTCCTTAGTCCTCACATGTAGTTGTGCAGCATGACCAGATCCTAGAATTTAGCAATGGGGACCTAGATGCCTCTGGTCTGAGAGAGTGATGGAATATGATGCTAAAGCAGAATCATTGATTCTTTCGTGATTCCTGAAAGGATGATATGATACCTTCCAGAATACAATATCCAACATAAATCAAAATGCACTGCACTCTGTAATGGAACCCATGCTGTCCTTACTAAGCTTCACCTCCAGTTACCATGTGGAGAATATATACTCTTCATTCCAACTTTGTCTGCCAATGTGTGTTTAGTGGTTCTGGTGAGAGGGGTGTAGATATTCCACCAGAGGTCAAATAGTCCTTTTAAACTTTCAAGTAGATATCTAATTGCTTCCTTCTAATATGTCAGCAAACAAAAAAGAAGAGTTAAATGTCTCTAAACTTTGATTCCACTAGTCATTGATAATAATTGTGACAATGTGGACAAGTCAGGATATATTGTTGTTACATAATTCTTATTCATCCAGTGCCCTTACTCAGTATTGGCAGTAAATGGACAAAGGCAAAGTTTCAGTTTGTAAAGTGTGTGATGGCCAATGTTAACTGCTGTTTAAGTGCTGTTCAAAGCGATGAGAAGACTCAGGTGGTACGTGATAAAGCCTCAGGACAACTGAAGCCCAGGGTACTGTAGATGGCTGTACTAACAGTTCTCTTATCACCTTCACTGCCGGGAGATTTTATGTGACCCCTAGAGAAACCACTTCTATAATTAACACTGAAGCATGGACTAGTTACTGCATAATAATTAGTGTATCACCTACATCTGTCTCCCTGCCATGCCAGGTTTGAGTCAACCTGGACTCCAGTAGGGAGTAAAGGAGACAAGTCTTACTCAAAACAATGATGAGGGCTTCTTTTGTCCACATTGAACCACCAAATCCAAGATCATACACCTTTTCTGAAGAAAAACCAAATCCAATGACCTGTCAATGGTCATTAAAAATCCCTAGGGATTTCCCTCAGTTCCAGACTATGCTGAAGGAGGTTCTTATTAGCACCAAAGATCTCTGCAACGTTGAATGTGTTCTTTGTTGTAACTGAATAAGTTCAGTTTGTCAGGTATTTCTATTTCCTTCTTAATTAAGAACATGGCATGTAAGCTTAAAAGAACACTCCCAATCAACTTCTGCACTCAGTAATTCCACTTTTCAATTCACAGGAAGTCAAATCTGGGATGAAAATATCATTATTAAGGTAACACAGGAAAAAAATCTTTGATGATCAAATCATAATAAAAGGTTAATTTATTAAAAATATGTAAAACATTTCCATGAACAGAAAATAAAATTTAAAAAGTATTTTTGAAACGAAGGCTAGAAAGTCAGCTCAGTGATTAAGAGCAGTTGCTGCTATAGCAGAGGTTCAGAGTTTGGTTCATAGCACTGACGTGGGAAGCTCACAAACCCACCAGTAAAGATATGACTCCTTCTTCTGGCCTCAGTGGACACACATATGCACACACAGACAGACACACACACATGAGTGCACACCCACATGCACATACACAAAATTTTTAAATACACTCCCATAAACATATAAAATACAATTGGACAATGATATATATAGGCTGGTCTTCAAAAGAAATTCAAAGGCCCTTTTGATTTAAAGAAAGCCGGTATTTTAAGAGAAGGTTAATCAGAAAGGTTAATCAAAAAATGAATTAACTCAATTATAGTCACACAAACAAAACTATCTGAGAAATATAGTGTGGCCAGTTCTCCAGAAGCATCTGAAAGTGCAGTTTAAAAAAAAAAAGGAATTAATTTTGTTCAAGGAGGCAGGATGGCTTCACAGATATTTAATCATAAACATCCAAATTACATTCACACTGGGAATCGAGCTGAACATTTTTTCAATGGACTTTCACCTGCATGAGAGACTGATGGGCATTTTAGTCCCTCTGAAAATAGAGGAGTGCATCATCCCTAGGGCCTTTGATCTACTAAAATGGCATCAGAGGGTTAGAAGTACAATCAGCCTTTCAGAATGTGACCAACAATCAAAACTGAGGTAGCTTTATCCTGGGTCATCACTGGTTAGTCTTGAAGCACAGAACAGGTGGTTTCACACCTCGGTAAGTGCCTGAAAACTCTAATGTTCCTTTTGTAGACCTCATCTGTTAGGAACACTATGGGAGCAGCTTACCCTTATTCAGCTATGATTTTTTTTTAACCATTTAATCCTCACTTCCATATGGAAGCAAGTATACTTCCACTATTCCACTATTAGTATAATAATTCCACTATTAGTATAAATAAATGATAAAATTTTCTCATGTTTAACTTAGTACTGAACTTCATGGTAACATTACTCTTGAAAATCTTCTATGTCCCTACTGCAACTGTTTTCCTTACAGTACCACAAACTAAAGAGTTGACTTCTGAAAGCTCTTCTGAACTACAGATTAGAACTAGAAAACTTTCTATGAAGTATTTTAGTTTCCTCTAGATTCTCTAAGTATTACACCTTTTACAGAAAAATAAAATAGACTTTCTGGAAACATAAAACATGTTCTAATGAAATTCAGAATTTTTTTACTGTGTAAAACTTAGCCATCTGAACCAAGGAAGCAGAAAAATAGGTTTTTGTCATTAGAATAAATGGACACTGATAATAACAAATAAAAATATTCTTACTCTATTTTTCTAGATTGATTACTAAACATGTAGTTTTATTGTATTAAGATAGCTGATATAAACTAAAAGTTTCTTGTCAGGTATCTTGCAGATGAATTTAAAGCCGGACCTTAAACAACATTAAAAAATTTAAAGGTTAAAAGATTAAGACCGCTGGGCAGTGGTGGCGCACGCCTTTAATCCCAGCACCTGGGAGGCAGAGGCAGGCGGATCTCTGTGAGTTCGAGGCCAGCCTGGGCTACCAAGTGAGTTCCAGGAAAGGCGCAAAGCTACACAGAGAAACCCTGTCTCGAAAAACCAAAAAAAAAAAAAAAAAATAAGACCTTGCAAGTCAGTCACTACATGCCCCAAAGTATATCATTATCTAACTAAGCTAGCTACTAACTTTGGGAGTACAGTTTTCTAGAGAACAACTGAAAGGTACTGAGAAGGAACAAGATCTCTTTTTCTGCAGGAAAGATGAGTACAGTTAGTGGCAAAAAAAAAAATTAAAAAAAAAAGGCTACAGAAGTGAGGCCTGGCCTGTCTGTAGATGAGCTTGGCAGGAGAGGGTCTCTAAGCAGCAAATGCACTACATCCCTCTTGATATTTCATTTACTCAACAAGATTAGCATTTAACAACCTTGAAGGGCTCTGTGCTGCAGAAAACAAAACAAATCAAAATAACAATAATAACGAACCAAAATTTCAAATAACTCTACTTAGCCATATGGATCAAGTAAGCAAAAACCATCTCTTGCAGGATCCTGTTGCGCTACATCTTCAGCTTTCCATTGAACATTCTTCCTTATTCAGGTCAGTATCAGAAGCATGTCTTAGGAGCTGGAGCACACCAGTCACAACAGACATTTCTTTATTAAGAACTAAGATATTTAATGGGATCTGGGTTCTTGAACAAGGTAGACACAAAGCTTTAGTTGCAACAACTGAATTTTTCCTTTATGTAATTTATTTGAAGAAACAATAATTACACATTGTGTATGTAGACCAAAATATCATATTGTCCCATAAACATACATAACTGTTATTTAACAATTAAAATAAAAATGTTATAGATAGCATGAAAACATTACAATGAAGTGAATGGAAAATAATAAATAGACTAGTAAATGTAAACAGAAATGCATGGTGATTTAAAAATAATTAACTTTTAAAGGAAAACAAGAGTGTTTGTGAAACTGATTAATAACTATGATAAATTAGAGACCAAACACAAATTTTAAAAGAATTGGTAAATATGAAAAACTACTAAAATGTATATGTATGTAATAATAATTAATGAAAATAAAAGCCCATGAATTTTAAAGTGAGTAAGGAAGGGTTTGGAGGAATGAAATATGCTGCAACTATATTATAATATCAAACTTCAAAAAGTAACAAAAAATTCAACAATAATGAATGAGAATTTACAAATGTGCATTGTAATGTTACAATGAAACTAAATGTTTTATACAGCTAATATACTCAAATATATACTTCTTAAAAAGAAAGAGAGAGAGAGAGAGAGAGAGAGTTTAATATGATGATTGACAACATTAAAAATTGAAGAACACAAGACTGTTAATTGAAAATGTTCAGCATCAAAAAAAAATGAGTTATACATCTCCAACTAAGTACTGCATACTAAAGTGCAGAATACCAATTGTAAAGAGACTATGCTAATCCGGGGTACTAGCAAACAATCACAACAGTAAAGGAACACAAGTACACAGAGAATCAATTGAGACATGTCTATTAGAAGATAGTTTTTAAAACTACATGTGTGTAAGTAGACAACAAGAAGCAGAGAATCACTCAAGAATCTATCCCAGAAAGTAATGATATAAAAGAGAAAAGAATAGAGGGAAATAATGGGCCCAAACCAGAAAAAAAATTAGGAATATTCCTTCATTGAATAATCATTAAGCTTTGCCAATTAACATGTTCTGTTATGCCTTCATATAGATACTTTACGCACTGCGTATTTGGATATTGATACATACTGTTATAGTTTTTCTGATCTATTTTCCTCCATGTTGGGTACATTTCTAAGAATAATTTCTTTATCTCTTGGTTTGACAGCACCTTAAAGGTTTAAATAGGACAAAGTCAGGCATTTAAGCCATTCTATGCTCAGCACCACAACACACCTCTTTGGAGCCATTCATCTTGAGGCCCACACATGCTGGTATGTCCATTCTCAACATCTCCGTTACTGAAATTTCTACTTTCTATTTGGTTGGGTTTCCAGGGATGGAATCTGCCCACATTTGGATCTCCATCCCCATATGTCTCCTGTACACTGTTGCCATCCTGGGCAACTGCACTATCCTCTTTTTTATAAAATCAGAGCCTTCTCTGCATGAGCCCATGTATTATTTCCTCTCCATGTTGGCTCTCTCTGACCTAGGGCTATCCGTTTCTTCTCTCCCTACCATGCTCAAGGTTTTCTTGTTCAATTCTCCAGAAATTTCTCCCAATGCATGTTTTGTCCAGGAGTTTTTCATTCATGAATTCTCAGCTATGGAGTCATCTGTACTTCTCATTATGTCCTTTGATCGCTTTATTGCCATCTGTAACCCTCTGAGATACACTTCCATCCTTACCAGTGCCAGGGTCCTTCAAATTGGGCTTGCTTTTGCTCTCAAGAATGTTTTGCTGATCCTGCCTTTCCCTGTAACTCTAACGCATCTAAGATACTGCAAGAAGAATCTGTTGTCACATTCCTACTGTCTCCACCAGGATGTCATGAAGCTGGCCTGCTCAGACAATAAGGTCAATGTCATCTACGGTTTATTTGTGGCTCTCTCAGGTATCCTGGATATAACATTTATTTTCTTGTCCTATGCACTGATTCTGAGAGCAGTGTTGGGCATCGCCTCCCAAAGGGAAAGGCTCAAGGTCCTTAGTACCTGTGTCTCCCACATCTGTGCTGTGCTCATCTTCTATGTCCCTGTCATCTCCCTCTCTGTTATCTACCGTTTTGCCAAACACAGTTCCCCTGTAACTAAGATCCTCATGGCTGACATTTTTCTGCTTGTGCCTCCAGTGATGAATCCCATTATATATTGTGTGAAAAGCCAACAGATAAGAAACGTGATACTTGAGAAACTGTGTCAAAAACAAAGCTGACAAAGATGTTTAATCTCATGAAAATCAAACCAGTGATGTTAGAAAATCAAGAAGAATGAATCAATAAGGACCCACACTGTATGTTAACTCCTCAGCATCATCTTTGCACATATTCACCAAGATCAAAGAATCAGCCTTGGAAATTTCTTGGTTGAATATTTAAAACTGAGACATTAATGTAAGCATAGAATGTCTTTCTAGTTTTACTAAGGTGGCATTATCAATCTTAAGATTATTATATTATAAAAATCTTCATTCTGAAAGAAATATTCTATATGTTTATTTGAAAACTGACAATATACATTCCCTAGAAAAATGAATTACTGATAAAATATGACTGAAAATAGTTTCTTCATTTAAACTAGTCACCTTCAAGACACAGTATTGACAACTAAAAATATAGCTATACTGGTCATAAACCAAAATTAATATGGAAAATGACAAGTTTACATATGAAGCCACTAAAACAAACATTAAGCGTAATTTTTTCAATAGAAGAAATAATTTTTATTCACTTATTTTACTTTCTTAAATACTTTCTTCCTGAGCATTCAAATATAATCATCTGGTCCATGCTATATACAGACGTCTGTCTGTATTTCAGGACTGGGTGTGTGTGGGGGGGTAGCGGAGGGCAAGGAGTGGGGGATGAGAGCATGTCTTTCAGTTCTCTATGGAAGTTACACACAATGAAAAAGAATCTTGAGCAGATTGCTCAGTTTCACTTAAACTCTCTTCTCAACCAAGCCTCAACTTTCTACTTCCATTCTCATTTTTACATTCTATAACTTTAGTGTTTTGCTAAATTAGTTTAACCAAATCTCTCCATTGCTTATATTAGATTACCTTAAATACATAAGTGAGTTCCTTATATTCTGCAATTTCTTGTTTGATAATTGATCATCTTGACCTACATTCAGCGAGCAGCATCAGCAACCCTAAACTGTCCTGTACTTTGATGTTTACTATTAGACATTTCTTATTCATCAACCAACTTGTCCATCCCGTCTCAGTCCATCAATTCTACTTTTATTCTGTTATTATGACTTAAGCCTAATCACTCTCCCCTACTACAAAGACCCATGAGTGCCCTATACCACCATGAGAGCTCCCCTGGATAAAGTCCTTTTTGCACATCTTTTACAAGATTCATGATGCCACAACTTAGCAACTAAATGATAATTGGACTGATAATCACCTACCAATGACTCTATGCTCACATTTTCTATCCTCTGTTGTCACTCTTGTCTAGAGATCCATTGATAAGTCAGATTTCTGAACCATTCTACTGAGGGAAAATCAGCTGAATCACAGGAATGACAGCTCTTTGTTCTTGAGATTTGAGTACAGTGCATAAATATAAGTTGTGCTAAGATCCCAAGCACACACAGTTGAGCTAAAAACACTGGCTTTCTTCTCAGAAGTTCCATATGGAGCTGGAAGTCTTTCTTCCTGACTCTGACTTGAGCAAGAATGTCTACCTCCAGGCTGGAGTGTTATTCCTGGATCCTTGTTTTGAGTGAGATCTGTTCTCCAACCATGAGGATGGGGATTATTTCCCCTGCATCTTGTAAGGATCTTCCTTTCTCTCCAATTGACTCTTATCCACCCAGAGCAAGTTAGATAGGCTCTGTTTGCACATCTTCTTGACCCTTTCTTCACAATGTATTTCCCAACTCTGCTGGCTCTGTTTTCATTTTCATACAATCATGGGGAATAATCTGGAACTTCAATGGCCTCCTTAGGAACTCTCATCGCTATCTACATTGTCACTTCTATGGAGCTCCTTCCCACTGTGTCTGCTCTTCCTTCCTCCTTTAGCCATCAATTTCCCCTCCAATTCCCTTTTGTCCTTCCACTGCTGCTCTTGATTCTGACACCATCCTCCCCTTTGTCCACCTCTGACACATTTTCCTCCCCACCTTGGCCATCAGCTCCCTGCCACTACTAGGATATCAGAATTCTAAAAGTATCAGAACCCTCAGGAGACTCATGCCTCCCTACAACCAAAATAAAAGTGCCCATATGATTATGAAAGACACTGGTTAATTGAAACTGAATATTTATCCATATTAGCTTTAGAAGCAATCAAACAGCTGTCAGATGTCTTCTCCAACATCACCTAAAGGTAGTTCAAATCTCCATTTGATTATGCTTTAGAGACAAAACCTTAAAAGTGTTCTCCACAAGCTGGATTAAACAGTATCATTACAGCCAAGCATCACAGCTTCATATCTATAATCTCAGCACTCAGGAGAAGAAGAAGGACCAAGAGTTCAAGGTCATCCTCACCACACAGTGTCTTCAAAGCCAGCCTAGGTTACATAAAACCCTGTTTTTTGTAAAATGTAAAATCTATATTTTACTCTTTTGTAAGTTAGTAAACTCATTTTTGTTCCATTTTTGTCAGAAACACAATTTAGATTCAAGTATAAAGTAGAGTAAACATAGGATATTTAATATAAACTAGTAAGTTTTGTATTATAATTTTTTTTACTCAGGATAAAAATTTATAAGATTTCCTTCTGTGCCTATGTAAATATATATATATATATATATATATATATATATATATATATATATATATATATGTGTATGTTTTATATAAATGATATTTTCTACCTCTGGCCAGCATTACAAAATTAATTCAAATACAATAAATGAATTCTATTCCTGTTGACTTAGAAATAGAAGGCCTATACAAATTGAGAAAGACAATAATATACATAGCACTAGTAATTCAACCTAAAGTGAATGTATGAATATAAGAACAGTAAAGGAACTGCTTAATACTAATTATTGTCTAATATTAAACATGAACTCCAAGTCTCATACCAATCAAAAACCTATGCATTTAACTACTTTTGGTTTGTACTGTTTGCCTGACTTGTATGTACAATAAAAGCAGATGACAGAAAATTACCCAAGATCATGGCTAGGTTTAGTATCATAATTTACATGACTAAAATAGTTCCAAATGCTTTTAGGTGTCTTACAACCTTCAAATTATGTGTCAAATAAATAAATATTTACTAAACATCTAGATAGGAACACATTACACACTGTGTTACTTTAATTTTATGTACTTTTATCAAACTTACTTTTATATATGGTAGACAATACTACATAAGTAAAATATTTCTATGTCTCACTTAAAAATCATAAGGAGAAGAATCAGATGTTTCTATCAATTGTAAAATGATCAATAATGAATTTTCTAAGGCATTATAAAATGCTAATTTATGACAATTCCTATTATCTTCTTCCTATGTTTCTCTGTAAAAGAGTGGTTTTTGATTATTAAGAACTGTAATCAATGTATAGAAAGGGAACTAGCAAAAATAGTAACATAATAATTCTGTATACAAAGGGGCCTGTGCATGTATCTCACTTGGTATTGTCCTTGTGTAACCTGTAAGAAGCCCTGAGTTTGATCCCCTGTAACACATTAACCTGGAGTGGTGGTGTATACCTGGAGTCTCAGTACTTCCACTCAGAAGGTGGAGCAGGAAGATTAGTAGTTAAGGGTGATCTTTCCCCACATAGAAAGTTCAAGGACAGCATGAATGGATACAGGAGACCCTGCCACAAAAGCCAAAAGGAATGGACTGGGGACAGAGTAAGGAAGAAATTCAAGGGATGGTCTCTGGGAGGGGATGGTAAAGAGAATGTGGGAGTGATGCAATTTTATTTTAATTAAAAGCATTTTAGAGTAAAACAAAAACATGCAAGGAGAGTGTGATGTCGTTTGATGTAAAGAAAAAAAACGAAATGTGGGACTGTGGGGCCAGGTGGGGGACTGTAGGACCAGGCAGGACACAGAGAAACATTCGACTACATTTGGTTTCCAGACACGGTAGCAAGAATTTCCACCCAAAACCTGAGAAAGCTTTAAAAAAAGATTCAAAAATAGAGCTAAAAGCAGCTTCCTAGTTGTGTCTCTCAGGCAAACCATGGCATGTAGGCTTGACCTACAGCATGGCAGATTCCTCCCTTAGTACACAGAGGTGTCTCCAAGATGCATAGCACACTGCATGGAAGATTTAGCTTTTACTCACACAGACAAAAAAGGTTTGTGGGCTAGCTGCATACTACCTGATGGCAGTGTGAACCTCAGAGTTGGTGGGGTAAGTATGACTCTCCTGGGTACCTCCTCCATGTTGGGAAGTTGAGGTGGGTGGAGCCAGCAGCCAGGGCTGTCACTTCAGTCATAGCCACACTACAGTTTAAAGCAATGGTCAAAAAAATGATTATAGATACACAAAAGACAGATTCAGATGGAATAAACCTCTAAATTGTTTACACTATGTGGAAAAATGTATGTAGGCTTTGGAGAGAGAGGAAAAGGAGGATAGACAGTTACATAAAGAAATGATAGTTTCAAAAAAATGAAATCTTTAAAGAGACAGTAAAAGTAATATTAAAAAGTAAGCCATGTAAAGATGGAAATCACACAGAGAGTCTGGATTACATTATCTTTGGGATTTTTAACTGCAGAAAGACATTTGATTGTAAAGGCTGCTGAGTTAAGCCTTTTATATATTTTAAAGGTATCTTGACCCAAAATTTATGTCTAAGGATACGTTGCTGTGGGAAAGAGGTTCTGCTTTTGTTTCCACAGAAGATGAGAACCTATGGATTGCTTCCAAGTTAATATGTTTTGATCAAGGAAGACCCCCTGAGAGGTCTCCAGATGTTCTAACATCCAAAATCAGCTTCAAAGCAACTGGCTGAGATGATTCATCCTCACAGACATTTGCACCCAACATGGTTCTAGAATTTTCACCCCAAACCTGAGAAAGCTTTAAAAAAAGATTCTAATTGGGTGCTAAAAACAGCTTCCTAGTTGTGTCTTTCAGGCAAGCCTTGATACAGAGATGCCATGGCCCGCAGGCTTGAGCAGGTTTGTGGCATGTGGGCTTGACCTACAGCATGACAGATTCCTGCCACGGTACACAGAGGTGTTTCCAAGCCATGCAGCTCACTGCATGGTGGATTTACCTTTGGCTAGTACAAAAAAAGTTTCTGGGCTACATGCTGCTGGATAGAGGCATAGACCCACTGCTTCCCAGACTTGGTGGTGAACATGGATCCCAGAGCTGGCAGTAAATGTACCTCCACCATGTTGGGAAGCTGAGGGGCATGGAGTCAACAGACAAAGTCATTAAGCAGCTTAACAGTTTAAAATCTCTCCTGGTCAGAGAAGGATTATAGATTCATAATAAGACAAATTCAGATGGAATAAAACTAAACAGTTTACAGTGTGTGTAAAAATGTATGTAGGGTTGGAAGAGACAGGAAAAGGAATATATGCAGTTATATAAAGAAATAGTTTTTAAAAATAAAGTCTTTAAAGAGACAGTAAAAGTAATATAAAAGCTAAGCCACATAAAGATGAAAATTACACAAAGAATCTGGATACCACTTATTATTATATTGTCCCTGGGATTTTTAACTGCAGAGAGACATTTGATTGTAGGGACTACTCAGTTAAACTAACACGTATATTTTAAAGGTATCTTGACTTCGAAATTCATGTCTAAGGACACATTGCTTTGGAAAAGAGGTTCTGCTTTTGCTTCCACAGAAGATGAGAACCTGTGGATTGCTTCCAGGCTAATATGGTTTGATCAACCAAGACCACCTGAAAGGTCAATACAGCCTCACAGACTACTACAGCCAAGATTTAACTATAATTCTTAACTTTCTCAGGATCCCCATAAGATCACCAATGCCCACAATCAGCAGGAAGTAGTATGTATGAAAAGCTATGACCAAATTCCCAAAATATTGTTAATAAATGCTTGTTTTTATTTAAAGGGAGTTGATTATAAATACAGTCTCTTTCTAAAAAAGAAAAGGGGATAGTATAGATATGACAGGATAAAAGGGTGGATTATTGAATCTACTTTTAAAGAAAAACAACTTGCTTAAAATTTTTTACATTGCTATAGATTTTAGTTTATTGACACAAATTTAAAGTTAATTTTGATATGCTATATATATTTTTACTTTTGTTTAAGGTAATATGTTTGTACAGCTCAATTGTAATTGTAATGTATAATTAAGAAATACAGATTAATAATTAGTCATCTATTATAATCAAACTTACAGTCATATTGGTAGGTTTTCTAGTTATACATATATATATGTATAACTAGAAATATATATATATATTTCAATTAGGTAGGTAATCTTCAAACACTTCAAAGACTTACAGAATATGGCATTTCAAATATTTTAAAAACTTAGATTTTTCTGGACAGTGAGACACATCTGCTCCTGGCAGCACCTATTTATTTTAAAGAGGAAGACAGGCATCAAAGACACTCCATATGGAGTTTATCTTCTTTGTACAAAATGAACTGCTGGGCAAAGAACTGTTCTTGCTTGGACTGCTTGGCAAAATGTTATATCGACTGGACATATAGGACCCATGGAAAAATGACCACTAAATTTTGCCAAAACAAGGAAAGATGGTCCTTCAGGTTTCTGCTTCACAGAGGAGACTCTCAGGCATTCTGCAGGACAGAGGGAGAAGCAACTGAGAGACTCTAGGTCTATAGGCTGAAGATGGATGCCCCAACACTGCAGAGGAACTTTGGTTGACTGTCCAGGCAGCCAGCTGTTTCTGTCATTCTGGATTTTTGAAAATTGCTTACAATGCTCTTCCTGTTTACTTAGGTAATATTATGTCCTCCTGGGGTCTTTGATGTAGTTGAAGACTAGATAGTTATAATTTTCCTTGGTTATGATAAAGGATAAATTAGAAATGAAATTTTAGACTCACAAATATAGGATAGACGATAAAATATTTTCTTTAATTTTGCCAAGTACAAATAGGTCAGATATTGTAACTGTAATTCTTGCTTGATAACGGTTATATGTAATTTTACTATATTAAAGCTAAAACCTTCCTTTTTATTAGATAGAAAAGGGAAAGTGCTGAGCGATGTCTTTCTGTATGCTGTGACTATATGTTGTTCCCATTGGTTAATAAATAAGTTGCTTTGGCCCATGAATTTTGAGAAAACGAATGCAGTCCTCTTCTATTGTTGAAAATGTAATAGTGACCTGATGCTGGTTATACAGCCTCAGGAATATACCACAGTGAAAACAAACCAACTAGAATTTTAAGATAGTAATGCTTACATTAAAGAGTCAAACATGTCTTCAAGAGACAACAGTTTTATCCTGGGTTTGGAACCTTCCATTGGGGGGTCACAATCAGTGAGTCAAAAAACACAAGACAACAACACAAAGACATGAATGTGAGGAAGATGTGTAGGAAAGAAGGGAGGAGTTGACAGGATAGAAAGGAGATAACACATGCAGCAGGCGTATGGGAGTAATCAGAATGCATTACAGTCTATGAAATGGTCAAAGAACAAATTTTAATTAACAAAAAAAGTCTTTTGAAAGGATACACTAAGGAACAAAAGCATAAAGTTAATTTACTACCAAGAAGTTTTAAGGTAAAATTCTAAATACTGCAACAGAGAAAAAATATTCCCATGCTTACAAAAATATAATAAAGTTATAAAAAAGACATTTTAAACAAAATACTTTTAGAATAATCACAAAGTGGTATATGTTATTTCTGATAGCTAAAAATTGAGAAAGAAACATCATTTTAACGGTAATAACAATTTAGAGATATAACATAAGGATGATTAGAAAAATATACATGCAGACTAAAAATTAGCAAGAATTTATCACAAATGTTAATTGAATATATCCAGTGAGTATAAAATAAGGTTTACATATCTTTTTTTAATAAAATTCCATATTAAGTCTAATATCCTCCTCCTACTGAAAATCAACAAAAATTATAGCAGAGGTGAATGTATAGTTTTTTTTTTCATTTGTATATTCAAGATTCTGTTCTTGTAGGACTCCCAACATGGGAATGGAGGCTGTCTCTGACTCTTTTGCCTGTGCTTAGAACCCTTTTCCTCCCACTGGGGTGTCTCATCCATTAAGGATATCACATCCTTGATACATATTGTACCTTGTTAGGCCATCATTGGTTGATATCCCTGGGAGGCCTGCCCTTTTCTGAAGGGAAATGGAGTAATATTCGATCTGGGAGAGAGAAGAGGTTAGTGGAGGGACTGGAAGAAGAGGAGGGAGAAGAAACTGTGGTCAGGATGTAACATATGAGAGAAGAATAAATAAAATAAAAAGTAAACCACACTTAGGTATAGTCTTAACCCTTCTAAGTTGTTCTAAAGAAAGTATGAGCTTTTAAACAGAATTTAAACATCATGTAAGTAAATTCATAAAAAATGCACTGCACTACTTAGTGAGTGATTAAAAGGAATAACATCTTGGGGGAGGTGGTGGATTTCAAAATCTTCTTGATTTGTAAATGAAAACCCAGTCATTTTAAGACATTGAAGTCAGTGGCAAAAGCAGACATGTAAATACATAGTTGTATATCAAGAGCCTGTTTTAGTGGTCTTACATGGCACACTGGGATTGTGGAACAGAGAAATAGAATTGTGAGTCAGAGCAGAGGAGGCTTAATGAGTTCTCTCTAATAAAGGTTAACTATTTCCAGTGACATGAGGTTGTGTGAAACCCCTTGGCTCCAGTGTCATTTTAGGGTTTACCTGTAGGGAGTTTTCATTTCTTCTAATTATGTTTCTCTGAGTTAGAATCCCCAGAGCTCTGAGGATTAATTTGGAATCCTTAGGGAGGCAGGACTAGACACTGAAGAGAAGATAAACTGCTGGTCTTGCACAGCAGTGAATCTCTCTGTAGCATACGTTTCCCCTTCCTTCTAGATCCAACTATCTACCAACTTACTAGTAAGCTTCCTCATGAACACAGTTCTGAATTTCCTTTGTACCGCCTCAAGCAAACAGCTTGTCATTTTGGCCAATTCAGGTTTCAAAGTTGTTGGTCTAAAGGCTAGAACCTCAACCTTTTCAAAAAATCTAACAGTGTTTTTAAATGTCTGCTAGAAGCTCAGAGTTCTACCAAGTCATGGAAATCAACCAAGTGCTACCCCCAAATCACTGAGAAGCACAGAAAGAAGTTTAAAGCCAGGTATGTGAACCATTCTCAGGAAACAATTGCTAAGGGATAGCCACTGACTTCCATGTTAATACATTATTTAGAATATGGATTATAAAGCACCAACGTTGCTTTGGTGAGAAAGCAACAACAATGACTAAGAGTCTCTGGCCTCCATAGCCTGTGCTCATGCTTCTCATTAACTTAAAGTCTTTGCCTCCCAATTTCTGTCTTTTGATAAATGAGAAAGCAACTCTACAATGTCAGCAAAAATATGTTTATGAACTCATGGTATTTGAGCAACATGGTGAGAATAGGTTTTGTGCAAACTCTACACCATCATTTGATTTAAACACAGAGGCTACCAAACTGAAACTATAATTTCTTTCATTCACTGCTAGTGCATATAAAAAAAAACGTGTGTTTTTATTGGAGGCTGTCAATACAGAGCAGGTAGAGAGAAGCACAATTTATGTAGGCAATGACTGAACATGAAGTGCTGCTCTCTCTTCACCAAGTTTGATTATGGGATGATTTTGAGAATAAGCCTGGGTGTTTTACTTTATAGACAGGATTTAAAAAGAAACAAACACAGTACACCAAGAAGAATAAGGTTGTCTGCAAAATAATCTATAATCTTAGAAATATCTGTCATTGAAAAATAAGCCCTGTACAGTTCACTTAGATCATCTCCTGAAGCAATAGTATGGATTAATGTCCTTGAATACTTACAAATGAAATGATAGTAAATGATTATTTTCATTTTATCCTAAGCTTATTTGCATGATCTCTAAGCTCATATTGCTGCTATCCTAATAAATATATCAGAGGTAATTCAATCTGGGAAACTTGTTGCTGCATGTACTCTGTGTCTAAGACAAGTATTTGAAAGTTTTTCTGTTGGTGATTATGTGTGAAGGTGTATTTTCATTTACCTCATTGAATTCTGATGATATAATTCCTGATGTTAATCTTATTTGCTGGTTATTTTTAAAGGTCTAAGATTATTGCAGAAGAATGTCTAGAATGTCAATATTTGTACTAGCTCAAACTTAAGCATATTTATTTAGGACAATTCATTTATGCCACTACAGGAGCAGTCTTCTGAAATCCAGATCCTACGCACCTGATATTCCTGTGATGTCAGTCTACAATGCCTCTGTCATAGAAATCTCCACCTTCTTTCTCATTGGGATCCCAGGGTTGGAGCATGCTCATATTTGGCTCTCCATCCCAATTTGTCTAATGTATCTTGTGGCCATTATGGGGAACTGCATCATCCTCTTTCTCATAAAGACAGAGACTTCTCTGCACGAGCCTATGTATTACTTCCTCTCTATGCTGGCATTTTCTGACCTAGGACTGTCCATTTCTTCCCTTCCAACCATGCTGAGAACATTCTTGCTCAATGCCACAGAGATTTCCTTAGATGCCTGCTTTGCTCAAGAGTTTTTCATTCATGTATTCTCAGCTATGGAATCATCAGTGCTTTTCATCATGTCCATTGATCGCTTTGTAGCTGTCTACAACCCTTTGAGATACACTTCCATCCTTACAGGCAGCAAGGTCTTTAAAATTGGCCTAATATTTGCTACATTGTGTGTTACACTTATTCTGCCATTTCCCTTTACACTAAAGAGGTTGAAATTCTGCAAGAAACATCTCTTATCTCATTCTTACTGCCTACACCAGGATGTTATGAAAGTAGCCTGTTCTGACAATAGGATCAATATGATCTACGGATTTTTTGTGGCTGTTTTATCTCTGTTATACTTGGTGTGCATTTCTGTGTCTTACATGCTGATCCTTAAAATTGTCCTGGGGATTGCTTCACACAAGGGTCGCCTCAAGTTCTTTAACACTTGCATCTCTCATATCTGTGCTGTGTTCATCTTCTACACGCCTATTATCACCTTGGCAGCCCTTCACCGTTTTGCTAAAAATGTTTCTCCAGTTATTGGAGTCATAATAGCTGACATCTTCCTTCTGGCTCCACCTCTAATGAATCCCATTGTATATTCTGTGAAAAGTCAGCAGATTAGAAATCTGATCCAAAATAAATTATGTGAGAAACATCATTGGTGGGAAATTCCAGATTCCATGAAAGCCCGGGTTACATCACTATATCTGAATACATGTAAACATTGAAAAGTCACAACGAAAAAAAATACTTCCTGAACACAAAGATACACTGCATATTTCCAGTAAGCCAACCTATTTATTTTATTAAAAGGGACAAGCACTCTATGTTAAATATTTATGGAATTAGTCTAGAGGTTACAATCAGGTTAGAACTAGTTAAACTTCCTTCCTTCTTTCTCACTCTAGTCTTTCTGTGCAACCAATTATAAAAAATATTTCATCAAGTGTCAAATACAATAAAGGGATTTTTTTCAATGAATTATACAACTAAATTTTTAAATAATGTATTTGCATGTTAACGTAAAAAGCCATCATTACTCTAACTCAACAGTGACTGATTTGTGCTTCTAAAAGTTATCATATACACTTAGCCATAGAGTCACAATTTTTATCACCTATTGTGTGTGTATCAATCATGTGTAACTCTGGCAAAAATGTTCAAGAGCTCTAGGCTCATGTGTGTAAAACAAAAAAATACAAAAAAAATCAAATATTTAAAAGACTCTAACAAAAACTAATGGCTAGGACATTTCTGATGCAAAGTGTGTATCAATAAATAATTGCTAATTAATTAAAACAGGGCATGTTTAAAAAATAATTGTTTGTTTGAAATTATTGCAATATCCAATCACAATGAGATATGATTTGTTAGATGCTGTTTAAATCATTAAGATATTACAGGTACCCAAAGTTTGGGAAATGTGAAGTTGAGATACAATAGTTAAAAAAAACTCTATTGTCTTTTAAAATATACAGCAAATATTCTCATTTTTTGCTTATATAACCTCAAAATCTTGCATATCATTGAAATGTTAGAATTTTTGTGTGCCTCCTGCAAGTAAGTCTTTTCTACCAATTATATCAGCTATCATTCCCTACATTTTTATCCTCAAGTAAATCAAGAGATACTTTCCAAAAATGCCTAATGCTTAAAGGATAATAATCAGTCTGAAACCAGCTAATAATCTGTATTTAATGATCAGATTTTTTTTATTTGTTGTTCCAAATGTATTTTTGTTGTTGGTCTTTTGAGACAGGGTTTCTCCATGTAGTTTTTGTGCCTGTCCTGGATCTTTCTTTGTAGACCAGGCTGGCCTCGAGACCAGCTAGGCTCTGCCTCCTGAGTGCTGGGATTAAAGGCATGTATTTAATTTTTATTTCCTATTGTAAAGTGAAATATTATTGTCTTCATCTTCCACTTTTCCACATATTCATCTTTCTCCATCTCCATTTTTTTTTTGTTTTTTGTTTTTGTTTTTTGTTTTTCGAGACAGGGTTTCTCTGTGTAGCTTTGTGCCTTTCCTGGAACTTGCTTTGTAGACCAGGCTGGCCTTGAACTCACAGAGATCCACCTGGCTCTGCCTCCTGAGTGCTGGGATTGAAGGTGTGCTGTAGCTTGAGTTTTCTCTCTGGGTCCCACCAAGCCCTGGAAGTCCAACAGCCCACTTATAAAATAAACACACAGACACTTATATTATTTAAACTGTTTGGCCTAATGGCTCAGGCTTCTAGCTATCTAGTGCTTACATCTTAAATTAATCCATTTCTATGCATCTATACCTTGCCGCGTGGCTCATAGCTTACCGGCATCTTCACGTGCTGCTTGTCATGGTGGCGGCTGGCAGTGTCTCCCTCCGCCTTCCTGTTCTCTCAATTCTCCTTTCTGTTAGTCCTGCCTATTACTTCCTGCTTGGCTACTGGCCAATCAGTGTTTTATTTATTGACCAATCAGAGCAACACATTTGACATACAGACCATCCCACAGCAGCCTGCACCTGTAGATGTAACCGTCTTGTTAAATAAGAAACACAGAGCCAAATTTAGAGTTAAAAGCCCAAGAGGTCAGAGCAGTAATTAAGAGCTAGGAAACCTTTTCTTACCCTTCACTTCCACTGCTGTCCTACCTCTCCGCAAGAGAGCTACTTCCTGTCTGTTTGTCCTTTTTATTGACTTTTTGTTCTGCCTTCTCATTGGTTGTAAACCCAACCACATGACCTCCTCATCACTGCCCATCTATATAGACCTCCAGGTCTTCTATGGTTGGTATTGAGATTAAAGGCGTGTGTCTCCATGCTGGTGGTATCCTTGAACACACAGAGATCTGCCTGTCATGTGATCGGGATTAAGGGCATGTGCTACCACTGCCAGACTTCTGCTATGGCTTGCTATTAGCTCTGACCCTCAGGCAACTTTATTTATTAACATACAAATAAAATCACATTTCAGTAGAAATAAATATCACCATATGCACCACCACTGCCCGGCACATCTCCATCTTTCTATGTGTACTCATCGATCAGATTTTTCATACATATGAGCATTGCTTTGTGAATTTCTAACACATGCAAAATATATTTCAGGTATTTTTGTGCACATTTTTTTTTGATTCTCACAATGAATCAGCTTTTCAAAAAGCATTCCTCTACATTTAGTCAGTTAAAAAGACTAAAGTTGTAAGGACTGATTTAATGAACTTCGTGCAGAAAGTTAGTCAAGAGCTAGGGTGCAAACATTATTTCCCATATTCTGGAGTATGCTGACTATGTTTTAGCTGTCAGATTCAGGATTAGACATTCACCCACAGAGCTATCAGGTCAATAGTGTTGAGGCTAACTAGAGTTTAAATATAGTGATCAAATAACAAATACTTACCTGGATGACATTGATCTAGGCTACAAAGAACCTAAGGGCAATCTGCCATCAGAGTTCCTTACAAAGACAAGGAACTAATGCACAATTTTAAGTCTGGAAAAGATTCCACTCAAGAAATTTTGAAAAATGATAATGTATGTTACCAGGAGATAATTGTTTTGTGGATTTCTCATTTGTTTGTTTCATTTTAGAGAATGGCAAGATTTTTTGTTATTTTCCATATGTTTCATTTTAAAATTCTGTTGGACATCTATCAGTCATGTGTGAAGAATAAAGAGAAAACACTGCAAAGGATAGAATACTATTGAATGTACAGTGACAAAAATTAGCATTATTTCTTAGGTGTACAGAATGTGTAAATTAGGCAGGGAGACCATTTTTACCCATGAAGTTTCACACGTGATAACTCTCCCATTACTTATGTCAGTCTTATCAGGATTTTATTTTTATTTTTATTTTTATTTTTGGTTTTTCGAGACAGGGTTTCTCTGTGTAGCTTTGCGCCTTTCCTGGAGCTCACTTGGTAGCCCAGGCTGGCCTCGAACTCACAGAGATCCACCTGCCTCTGCCTCCCAAGTGCTGGGATTAAAGGCGTGCACCACCAACGCCCGGCAGGATTTTATTTTTAACATAATTGAAACAAACACACATTTTGTTGATCTTTTTTCTTCTCTAATAAAATAAATCATGTTGACAAGCAAATAAATATTTTGACAGGTTCCTTCCACCTATCAGAACCATAGGATATAGTGCTTAAGCAGTAAATCTTTAAATGTGTTTATCTGTTCTACCAGCATAAATATTACCCTCAACCTTGCTAAAATATAGTGACTTATGACACATTTAAAAAAAACTGACTGAAAATATTTTTCTTAACCAGCCTTCCAAAGAATTCCTTTGTGCACTGAACTATGGCATATTACATTAAAGCATGCCATTATTACTGGGGATGTCAGAACTTAAAGGTGTTTGTGTGTTAGTGAAGATAGGAAGACACAAAAGAATTATAGGCAAAATATGAAAGCCATTATAAAATGTTTTCCTTGTACTCTCCATATCTCTAGTCAAATTATGAAGTTAATATGACTGATAAATTATATATGGTTTACAATGCAAAGTCAGACTGGCTTCCTGTGGATGCTGGCCTTTGTTTTGCTCATATTTGTTTCAGATTTCCCTGTCATTTTAATATAAACTTATGTATCTGTTATTGATTATTCCATTGAATAAACAGGACTGATTAAGGGACTGAAAAGGCAGTAATAAGGTGGGAGAATAGATACTGTATGTGACCCATAAATAACTTATCATAGATAAATAATGTACCATATATACTTATTACATATAAATGTGGAAAAAACACTTATTTCAACATAAAATAGATAAAATGATTTGATGGTTGTTCTTGGTTGTCAGCTTGACTACATCTGGAATTAACTAAAACCCAAATTGCTGGGCATACCTGTGAGGGAATTTTTCTTATTAAACCATTTGAAGTGAGCAGACCTACTTTTAATCTGGATCTTTGTGGTAGGAAAATACCTCTTTAATCCAGACCTTTTGTGGTGGCAAGATTCACCCTTAATCTGGGCCACACCTTCTGCTGGCAGCCTACATACGGGACATATACAGCCTATAAATGGGACATGGAAGAAGGAGTTTGTTCTCTCTGCTTGTTTCTTGCTAGCAAGTCCATTCCTTCACTGGCATTAGAGCTTACTTCTTTAGGATTCTGGTGTATACTGAAGACCAGCTGAGACATCCAGCTTTGTGGACTAAACAACTACTGAACTGATTCTTGGACCTTCCATTGGTAGACAGCCAATGTAGGAGTAGCTGGACTATAGCCTGTAAGTCATTCTAATAAATGCCTTTACATATATACATATATCCAATAAATCACTCTCTCTCTATATATATATGTTCATAAATATGTATGCATATATAAATATATAGAGAGATAAAGTGATTTATTGGAATTATATAATTAAATAAATAATAAATATATATACATATATTCTATAAGTTCTGTTCCTCTAGAGAACACTGACTAATACAAATATTTATATTTATATCAATACTTCACAAAGAAAAAAAATCAAAATGTTTAATAAGTACATAAATGAGAGAGTATAATTTGAAGTTGGAAGAAAATTAGCAAGGAATATTGATGTTCTAAGACCATGTTACTCTAAAGAAATAGTCTTACTGAAGGTTTTTGTTGCTGTAATGAAACAACATGACAAAAAGCAACTTGCATAGTGAAAGATTTATTTCTGCTTACAACTCTCAGGTCACACTTCATCACCAAGTGAAGTCAGGGCAGAGACCTGGAACCAGAAACTGAAGCAGAGGCCTTGGATTGTTCCTCATGACTTTTCATCCTGATTTCTTACATAGGTCAAGACCACCTGTCCAGGGATGTCACTGCCCTCCTACCCCACTACCATGGTCTGGATCCACCCACAGCATTCATTAATCATGACAATATACTAAGAACTTGCCTACAACCAATCTGACAGAGGCATTTTCTCAACTAAGTTTCTTCTTCCCAGATAACTCTAGCTTGTGTCAAATGGACAAAAACAAACAAATGAACAACCAGGACAACTAACTTTCCTGCCTCCTTATGGCGGGAAAATCATACCTAGGAAAAAACAGCAGCTAAAACAGAGAGCTGAGAAGTAGAGATTGAACCTAAAGATGTCCACCAGACACCTAACAATAGCTCTTTCTTTCATCTAAGTCTATGTTCCATTCAGCTCCTCATTTATGTTCCTGGACTCAATCAAGTCTTAGATTTGCATGAAGCAATTCCTCAAACAGTTTTTGCATGTAGGCATGCTTTCCTGGCTTTCTAAGCCTGTGTATCCCAATAGAAAGC
>CABHPP010139651.1:0-53243 GCA_902168425.1 Peromyscus attwateri | reverse complement strand
TCTCTGTGTTTACCTGGTTGGGTCTGAGCGGCTGTGGGACTGGCAGGTGAAAGAGATTTATCCTGACCGTGGGCCAGGCAGGAAAACTCTAGCCACAGAATTCCCTGTTTCCAATTTCTTCCCTCCCACCCCCCAATTAACTTCATGATGGAATGTCACATTGCATTTTTTTAAAGGTAAGATAAAATTCCCATACTATCTGACATAATTTGCTCTCTATTTTCGATCTGGATTCTGAGAGGTTACACTAAAGGTGATGTTAGTAACCGTAAACCAGATTTCCATGGAAATTGAGACTACCAAAGAACTTACAAAGAGAAACAAAGGACATGGAACAATAGGAGTGTAACTCTAAAAGGCTTAGAAATACCAAATCTGGATGATGTGTGTGCGAAGGATATACGTGACATGGTAATCTTCTGTCTTTCTGTTGGAAGACACGTGTCCTTGGAAAATTAATTGTACCACTTTTTAAGACTTTATTTTATGTATGCATGAGATTAACTAATAGCATAAGAACAGAAATGAGAAAATTGATAGCCACTTATAGAATGCTTTAATTTGACTTAAGAGTTAAATAATCGCTAATGATAGTTAATTCGTGATATTTATCTTATACCTTAAAATTGAACCTTAATGGAAACTACCTAAAAATATGCAGTTTTGAACACAACAATGAATCAAATGCCAGAATATTAGTTGCCAAAGTCTTCCCACATAAGATTATTTTAATTATAACTAGTAGAGTGTTATGAAGAAAATCATGTTCAAATAAGGAGTACTAGAAGAAAGATAAATTTATGAAGTGGTATATATCTCCATGAAAACAAAAAACAAAGCCCATAGAAAGGATGACTTTGGAAAATATAGTCACATTCTGAAGAAACAGTAAAGGAGCTGTAGTCTGCTTTGTTAAAAGGGAAAAATATTATTGTTGCTTGGGGAATTCAGAACAATCTTGAAACAAGCACAGATCTCATTTCTCATTTTTTTTTATAGAATAGATGAAATTTGGCATAAATATCAACATATTTGATTATGATTGTCATTTTATATTAACATTATGTTTAATTCAATAAAGAAATGTGAAACTATAACTAGACTCTACCCACTCTTCTGAATGGTGGAAATCCAGCCATTAACAGTACCGTCATGTTATGCTCCTGTTGTTCTAGTACTGAGAGAGGACAGACATTGATCAGCTAAAAAGAAAGACAGACTGTAAAGAAGCTATTTTCTTGCAAGAGAAAATAAGATGCATTTTTTTGAAGTGTATATCAACTCAATTCAAAGGGGAAAAAAATCTGTGTTTTGAATAGATTTTATATGCTGATATTGAGAAATTTAATGAGGTGTTAGCTAATTTAAAACATCCTGTGTATGATTAGAATAAACCTACCCATTTCCTGAAAGTTCCTGTTGTCTGTAAGGCTATATGCTATTCTGCACTACCATTCTGA
Organism: Peromyscus attwateri; assembly: GCA_902168425.1. NCBI lineage: Eukaryota > Metazoa > Chordata > Mammalia > Rodentia > Cricetidae > Peromyscus > Peromyscus attwateri. The sequence continues at coordinate 51,783 of CABHPP010139651.1, read as the reverse complement.
ACCCCCAGATTCTGCACCCCATTTTGCCACTATTTAAGCTGTTATTCTGATAGATACACATGAGCATGAATATAAAGGCATAAAATAATTTTTGAATATGGATCTAACCTAGCAAAATTTTCCCTTTCTCCAAAAACTTTGCTTTCCTTACTATTTTTTATTAAACTAAAATATAAGCACGAGATTTAAGATCTTTCATGAGAAATGGGGCATAAGAATGGTAACTATTCTTCCTTGGAATCAGTGGAATCCATGCAGCTGTATACTCTCCCAGGAGTTTTCCATGAGACCAAAGGATTATCTAGATTGTTAAAGAGACTAGATCCAAGGTAGTTGACAACAACAGAATGAAACAAGATAACGGATGAAGATGCCAGCCACATCCCTCTCGTTTGTTTTTGTCTTGCTTTCACAGTATAAGCTGACAATGTGCATTCATGGTTGACCTTAGAAGTATCTGCTGGTCCTCTCAGAATCTGTGGTGTACTGCAGCAGGGAAAGAGTATCTTCTGCCCTAGCATCACTGAAGAGTTCCCAACCTGCCTCAAGCTAATCCCCTAAGTAGTTTCTTTGCAGAGGCATGTCTCCTCTCAATGACAAAGACCCTTTAGATTCCTCCTTATTGGGATCCCTGGACTGGAGGAGAGTCACATCTGGATGTCCATCCCTTTCTCATCTGTGTACCTTCTCTCTTTCCTGGGTAACTTTACAGTCCTCTTTTTTTTATCTTTTTTTTTTAATCAAGACAGAGCAAAGCCTCCACGAGCCCATGTATTTCTTCCTTTCCATGCTCTCCATCTCTGACCTGAAGCTGTCTCTCTCTTACTTACTCACCAACTTGGGACTATTCTTGCTTGGAATTCATGGAATTCATGTAGCTGCATGCTTTGCTCAGGAGCTTTTCATCCACCTGTTCACAGTCACTGAAGCCTCTATGCTGTCTGTAAAGACATTTGACTGATATGTGGCCATTCACAGCCCTTTGAAATACAGCACAATCCTAATCATCTCCAGAGTTATCAGAATCTGGGTCTTTCTAATTTCCAAGAATGCTATTTTGATCCTTCCACTGCCCTTTCTCAGGCAAACTGAGGTACCATCACCAAAACCTTCTTTCCCACTCCTACTGTCTTCACCAGGATGTCATGAAGCTGGCCTGTTCTGACAATAGACTCAATATAGTCTACGGACTGTGTGCTGTACTTTCTGCTATGTTGAATTTGGTATTTACTACCTTTTCCTACATAATGATCTTAAAGACAGTACTGGAGATTGGAACCCCCAGAGATCAGTTCAAGGCTCTCAACACTTGTCTTTCTCACATCTGTGCTGTGCTAATCTTCTTTGTGCCCATACTGAGTACAGCCATGCTCCACTGCTTTGCCAAGAAGGTGTCTCCTCTGACCCACATCCTCATGACTGATGTTTTCCTCCTGGCAGCACCACTGATGAATCCCATTGTGTATTTTGTGTGAAAGCTTGTCAAATCTGAGTAAAAGTTTCAAAGAAACTGTGCAAAAAGAAGCTTATCTGAGGAATGAGAAAGGAAACAAATGTGTATGTAGTAATTAAATAGACCAGATGTTTGGTTGGGAAAAAGCATGATACATAGAGACATGTTGGGCAGGACCATCAGATAGAGTCCTGAGGATAAATGTCTCATAATGCTTAATGATCTGAATACCCTTTGTACCTCAGTCAGATGATTTTCAGCATCCTGGAATCATTTTTACCTGGTTCAGAGGGCAGAGAACAAATGTCTCGTGGTGTTCAGTATGGTGGGTATCCTTAGTGTCTCAATTAGATAGAGCATAGAGCAAATATCTCATGATGCTCAGCATGGTGGGTAGGTATCATTAGTGTCTCAATTAGATAGAGCAAAGAGCAAATGTCTCATGATGCTCAGCATGGTGGGTAGGTATCATTAGTGTCTCAATTAGATAGATCACAGAGCAAATGTCTCATGATGCTCAGCATGCTGAGTGTCCTTAATACAAGAGTTGTCTTGAGACTCTCAGACTGTACATCTGAAAACTGATACATAAAGGAAGACTGAAAGATTGTGGTTCCTGCTTTTAAAAATATTTACCAATAAAATAATATGAAAAGTTTCTATATTTGTACTTATCCTAAAATCGTTATTCTTCTATATTCCTTTACTTTGTGAGAAAATAAAAACCAAGAGAAGGGTAGTGTTTCTTCTTGGTTTTTCTTTAATGTTGCTGGTGCTGCTATGCTGATCTGTTTTGTTCTAGGACACACCGCCAACACAAGTGTATACACACACACATTTTTTGAGATTATAATATAGTTTCATCATTACTCCTTCCCTTTCCTCCCTTCTAACCCTCCCTTGTACCCCTCCTTGTTCTTTTTCAAATTCGTGGTCTCTTTTTCTTTAATTGATATATATATATATATATATATATATATATATATATACATATATACATACATACATACATACATATATATAAACAGCAGGAGAAATGGTCTTCCCTAGGGAAGAGAATACCAACTGGTTATCCAAAATCAAATGAAGACAATTTTAACAGCTGGGTCTGTTTGAGGGGCCCCTGGCTGTGTGATCAAGATCTATCCCTGATGCATGAGCCGGTTTTCTGGATCCCATTACCTATGGTCGGACGCCTTGCTCACCCTTGATGCTTCGAGGAGGGGCTTGGTCCTCCCTCGAATGTACCAGGCATTGCTCTCCTCCCATGGGAGGACTTACCCTTTTGGAGGAGGGGATGGTGGTAGGGGGAGATGGAGGTGGGGGAAGTGGTAAGAGGGATGAGAGAGAGATCTGTGGTTGTTATGTAAAATGAATAAAAAAATTTTAATTAAAAAAATCAAAAAAGAACTATTGCTTTTAGAGTCATATATGACTCAATGACATTAACAAAGATAATTTTAATAGTCAGTGTTTCCCTGTGTAGCCAAGCTGGCTTCAACCTCCCCTATCTTTTGCCCCTGATGCTGGGGTTTCCAGTGGGCACCATCATCTACAGCTTCCTAGTTATCATAACGACAGCAAATGACCATGTTACAATTGCTTATTTTAATCTCTCTGTTTAAAAATTCATTTATCTTTACACATGTATGCACTATGTTTTAGAACTTTTTCTCCTTATGTATTTTAATACCAGTTGGTAAACAGACATCTGAAGAATATCCATTTTTTGACTGAAAAGAAAATTAGTAAAAATTGCAATTTTTTTTTTTTGGTTTTTCAAAACAGGGTTTCTCTGTGTAGCTTTGCACCTTTCCTGGAACTCACTCTGTAGCCCAGGCTGGCCTCGAACTCACAGAGATCCGCCTGCCTCTGCCTCCTGAGTGCTGGGATTAAAGGCATGCACCACCACCAGCTGTAATTTTTTTATCAATATTTCATCCAGGTAAGATGATATTTTCACTGTGAAGTCTTCCATGACTATATTTGATGGCATAACTTATTTTCTGTAATATCTGAAATAATTCATTGTCAGAGCATGAGTTCCAGATGAAATACTTAAATAACTTTTGAATAAATAAATTAGTGAAAACTTAATACACATTGGGCTACCATTCACTGAATCCCCCAAAGTTCTCTCTCTCTCTCTCTCTCTCTCTCTCTCTCTCTCTCTCTCTCTCTCTCCTTACGTTATATGTATATTACTCACACCCACGTTACAATGCTCATTCCAAATTTTTAGCTTTTCCCCTATATATATTCATATTTCCCCTTCTAATAGTCTGCATAAGGCATTTTTAGTGTTCAGTAATTTTATTGGAAAGACACACATTTTTACAACAAAACAAACACTTTTCTTGAGGCTCATTCATGTACTCTTTAATATTTTTGTTTTCTTTTTCTAACACATAATTCAATATCTACATGTCTGTTTCAGACAATCACCAAGAATATCCTTTCATTTTTTATTGTTTATTTACTTTAAAGATCATATTTTTAAATTGTATGTTTAGCTGTGTCTGTGTGAGGATGTATGTGAGTGTGGTTCCCAAGGAGGCCAGAATGGGTCGTTAATCCCTTGAATCTGGAGTTACAGGCACTTATGTGCCCAGAAAGCAAGTTCTAGGAAGGGAACTTGTGTCCTCTGCAAAATCAGTAGACACTCTTAACCACTGGTCACCAAACCCCCACATTTTAAAATTAATATTAAAAAGATGGTTAAGTAGTATTAATGATATTTATTTTGATAAAAGTGAGTACTAGATAAAGCAGAGATGTCAAAGAGACAAAAAATGATGATGTATGGCATGGCACCTTAAGCCAAATAGACAATCTCAAAGGAATATTAAAGTGTTTGGAGAGAGAGAGATGCTGTGGATATCACTCTGTATGCTGTGAATGTGTTGCTCTGATTGGTTAATAAATAAAGTGCTGATTGGTCAGTAGCCAGGCAGGAAGTATAGGCAGTACAAGCAGAGAAGAGAATTCTGGGAAGAGGAAGACCAAGTCAGGAGTTGCCAGCCAGACACAGAGGAAGCAAGATGTGAAGGCAGAACTGAGAAATGGTACCAAGCCATGTGGCTAAACATAAATAAGAATTATGGGTTAATTTAAGTGTAAGAGCTAGTCAAAAGTTAGCCTGAGCTAATGGCTGAGCAGTTTTAATTAATATAAGCCTCTGTGTGTTTACTTGGGTCTAAGCAGCTGCAGGGCTGAGGGAGCTGGGCAGGACCGACCAGGAAAACTTCAGCTACAGAGAGTGACAGATAGATCTTTAATCCTTAGTTATTTGAGAAACGAAAAACTGTTTAATATGAAGAATTTCATGAACTAATATGTCACTCTACAAATCTCTTAATACAAATATCAAAGATATGATTCCAGAGGGTTCCCAACCAAAGGCTCTATTGAACATCTTTGCCAAGGGCCTGGGGAAGCTATTAGTATTTGTTTCTAGACTGATGAATTCCCACCTACATTGTCCCACTTCAAAATTAGTTTCTTACCTCTTAATACTGGTTGCTTGAAGAGATAAGGTGGCTTACTCATCTCTAGACAGCACAGATGAGGGAAGAAAAATTCAAGGAACAAAACAAAAACCATGTGATATGCATTTATGTGTATTGAAAGAAAGATAACAGACACTGTAAAAATTAATACTTAGCAAGACGCTGAGATGCTCACTTACCCACCCAGGAATAGACTGTGAGATAAGATTGAGTCACTTCCCTCTCATTATTACAAAAGAGCTCCCAGCCCTTCTCGGGAAGCAGTTTACTCTATAATAACTTGCTCTCTGCATTTCCATGTCCCTTGTAGTGTGTTCTTAAAACATGAATCTTCCCTGCTTGGTCTGGTCTGGTAAATACTTCTGCCCCTACATCTTTGGCATGTCCCACTTGTTCCTGGCAAAACATTTCCTCCTTACCAACCTCCAACCCCATGGTGTTGTTATTCTCTGACCATTTTCCTAGTTGGAGAAAGCCATGAGACAAAGGCTAAAACATATGTAAATTTGCGACTAGGTAGGATAATTGGTCCTTTGCTTGGGAGAAAGGTGCCAGGATGTCTCTCACAGTATTTTTAGTGTTTTATTAGCAAATATTTATCATATCTAATAATGGGTTTCATTATGACATTTTATAATTTCACATGATGTTTTGATAATATTCGCCCTCATTATCCTTTCTTGTCGTCTTCCCACTCCTGAAACTCTCCTTCCTTTTCCCCAACTAGATGCTTTCTTTTCATTTTCATGCCATTTTTGGTGGTTTGGGTGTGTGTGTGTGTGTGTGTGTGTGTGTGTGTGTGTGTGTGTGTAACTTGATCAGTTTCATGAGAGTTCTTCACAAATGTCTCTCCTTAACCTATCAACCAATAACCACCTGTAAATCCCATGGAGGGGTAAAGCCTTGTGAGCATGTTCCCCTCTCCAGGGTAAAAAGTTGAAGACCCCAATCTCAGGCAAATATTATGTGGGTAATCTTAGCCACTGTAAACTCAAGAGGGCAACACTAATAGCAGGTCCAGAAGTCAGTATTCCATGCCACTGTTCCTACTTCTTTGGCTCTGACATTCTTTTTGCATTTTCTCTCTGAATAAGACTGTTCCTGCTCGGAAAACCTGGCCAAAGGGGCCCCACAGGAATCCCCAAACAACCCAAGCTATTGCCAAGACTACAGTTTGCTCTCCACAGACACTTATGCAAATACCATTCAAAAACAAAACAAAACAAAACAAAACACCTCACTGTAACCAAATGAATGTACACATAATAAGCTGGAGTCTATTACGTGCTGGTCCACTACTCCTGCACATGAGGCCTGCCCTGGAGTGGGTGACCTCCCCAGTGTCACTCCTTGGGATAAAACTGATTTTCCCTCTCTCAGCAGGTGTAAATGGCAGTTTAGCTATTAACCTTTACCATCTCATCTAGGTTTTCATTCATTCATTCATTCATTCATTCATTCATTTTTTCTTAAAAAAATTTAACAAGATAAAATGTAAGATAAAAAAAAGCTATAGCATTGAAGTTGGACAAGACAAACCAATAAAAGGAGAAGAGCCCATGAGAAGGCACAAGAATCAGAAACCCACTGGTTTGCACGCAGACTTAGGAATCCCACAAAACACTAAACTGGAAGCCACAATATAAACTCAGAAAACCTGGTATAGACCTGTGCAGGTCCTGTGCATACTGTTTCAATCTCTGGGAATTCATATGAACTTTGCCAATGTTGATTTAGAGGGCCTTGTTTTTTGGGTATCCTTCATCCCTTCTGGGTCTTACACTCTTTCTACCTCCTCTTCTGGGGGGTTCCCTGCACTCTGAACAGAGGGATTTGATGGAAGGTTGAGTGTTCTGAGATCTCTCATTCTCTATATAATGTCTGGCTGTGGGTCTCTATATTGATGATAGCTGAACAGGACACCAATCTATGAGTATAGCAGATTATTATTATGAATCATTAGGATTAATTTTATCACTATTTTTTCTTCTCTTTAAACCAGTATTATTTAATTTTACCCTAGGTCTTCAGGCTATCATGTCTCAGATTCTTGCCCACCCAAGCAGTGTTGAACATGGGTTCCATCTCATGGAATGGACCTTACATCAAATCAGTTATTTTTTGGTTACTCCTATAAGTTTCTGTGCCACCATTGCCTCAGCATACCTTGCAGGTAGGACAGCATTATAGATAAAGGGTTTGTGGTTGGCTTGGTGTTTACATTTCTCTTTTGATAGTGTGCAGAGTACCTTCCTATACTAAATATGCTGGAACATAGTGATGAAAGCAGCAGCTAGACATCTCCATGTTCAATGAATTGTATAGGTGTTATCTTCAGAAATGAGGCCTTGCGTCAGAAAGGAGGGACACAAATGTGTCTCTCAGTGCATGGCCTCTGCAGTGTGGGCTTCAGCCTAGAATCACTCACTATCCTGCCAATCAGTGCCAGAACAAATAAGAATGTTTGATGGGACCAAAAATACACTAACAAAAAGAGGAGAGATAGTCCATATATGAGACTCTTGCTCTCAGGAGGTTTTGCTTTCACAGTCAGTATCAAAACTTGAAATCATCCTAACATGACCCTACCTTTGCCCGGAGACAAGATAGACATATCCCTTCAACACTGGCCTCTTCCCTTGATACTTATCCCAGCCCCTCCCTGAGTGTGCTGCTAACAGCATGAGAACTGTTTGGGGAATCATCATTTACAGTTGAGTCCCCTGAGAAGCTCTGGACACTTTAAAAGGACCAGACATTTCAAACAGGAACTGCTTACTGTTCTTATAGCTAATCTGCCATTGAATTTGAGTTCTGAATTGAAGAATGCCACCCACACCCTTTTCCCTCCAGCTGTTATTGCTCAGGTATGTTACAAACAGAGTTGAATAGAGCAGTTAGGAGAAGAGGAAACTGGACTACTAGATCATATACTGAGCTCTCCCTCCTAGCCACATCCCCACACCATGTTAGTCAAGAGGGTTTTGAATGGTAGATGGTGGACATGGGACAGGAAACTTAGAGGCATAATCCTATCTTAGTTACTGTGTGTGCTCTTATAAAAGTAATGTTCATTTTTATACTTAATCTCTCATCTCTTTTTCTTGTCAGAATGTAGTTCTTTGATTTAAAAAACTGGAAGTGTAATCTATACCTTTCTTACTTAAACTTGTATTATATATTTGATTACCATGGTGAGTTTTCTACAACTTGGAACATTCAAGCTCAACACTAGGTTATGGTTTTCTTTGGGAGAAATTTTGTAGTTCTTTTGCATTACAAATGGTAGATACTAAGGAGGAAAGAATGAAAAGGAGTAAATGAGGGGAGATAGAAGAAGAGCCGAATAGGAGAGGAGCAAGGCAAGGGGGAGAAAGAGAGACAAGAGACTAAGAACTAACACAGACAGCCTTGCACACATCACCCACTCCTGCTGTTGCCTAGCTATCTAGGTAGGACGAAAGCATGTAATTGCTTAACGGCTCCTTCCACTTCAGATTCAACGAGAGGGAAGGAGGATGCTGGAAACCAGAGAGGATTGTGTTATTCAAAGGAAAATAAGGAGAACTATGTTGTGTGACCTAACTAAAGCTAGCTGGTCGATGACAAAAGCAAAAGCCAACAAATATGTACTATGATTAATGATAAAATGTTTCATTAATTTAAAAATTGCTTTATTTACATATAATGATACAAATAATTCAGTTCAGAGGGAGTCAGGCTCTGCTACAGACATGGATGACATCCCTTTGTAGGAGTGAATTAGAGGAATCAGCTGATCTGAAGTGACAGTGACCAGCACTAAGAATTATTCTTTATTTCTACTGTGTCCCATCTTCCTCATCCACTTACTCAGACATTTATGCAGCAAGTCTGTAACTAGTTTTCTTGCCTATGCCAGAGTTGAGAGCTCCACTGATGAAGCCAACCAGTCCCCCTGGCCTAAGCCAAGAATTGCTCTCCTTTTTCTATTCCCTGCTCTCCCTTTGCATAATTGAATGTAACTAATAACAAAAATAAAAGATGCAAGAAATATGTTTGGAAATCAAGAGCATAGCTAGAATAGAAAATCATGAGTGAAACTTTTCATTCATCAGTCAGGATGAACCCTCTGTGTTTAAAGATAGAGGGATAATAAAGATGACCCCTTAATGTCTCTTATTTCTCAAACTCTTAAATGAAGCAGAGCAGAGTTGATGATAACAAGCTTCACTGGAAATCTGCACATCTCTCTCTGAATGATGGCAGATCTCCATTTTGCCATTTTCTTTCCTGATCAGCATTCTCATCCTCAGGATGATCTTGTACCACTGCCCACTACTGCCCAGCTTCTGGCACTATACTCTCCAAATCCCTTTTCATTTGTCTGTTCCCCACCTCCTCCCTCCCCAAGCCTCCACTTCTCTCTTGCTGTTTACCCTAGCTTTCTTTCCTTATATCAATCTCTTGTTTTTCTTTAAAAATTATAAAATAATGGTGTTACCATCAAATTAACTTTTCCATTATAATTTATTTTAATTTACAGTATGGGTGGTGAAGATGGAGAGAGAATTGTATGTTTTCAATTATTTTTCTATGTCCTTCTACATTATAAAAAAAAGACTTTTGAAAGAACGTAAGACTATCCTTAACTACCTAAACCTTTTCATTAAAATGTTTCTGATATCTACATCAACCTACAGATTTTCGTTTAAGGAAAAAAAACATAAAGAATATTCACTTTTCACTTATTCTCCAAAGACCATAAGGAATAAGTTCTTTAATTATCTCCAGTTTATGAAAACTTTCTCTGAGTCACTATGGTCCTCATGCTGCAATACTTTTAAACTGCTCTTCTTCATCTTTATGCAATTAACAATAGTAACCTGATCTTATTTATATTGTATCATTTTTCCTTGTGATTCTCTACTATGTCCCTTGTTAATCTAATTTTATGTCCTATCTTCATTTTAACATTTCTAGAGCTATGATCTAAGCCCCAAACTCTGCTTTCCACACTGTATTGCCTAGCAATTTTTCCATACAGATGGCAGGTGCCCTATAGTACAAACTCTACCTCAAAACAAACAAACAAACAAACAAGCACACACACACACACACACTATATAGATATATGTGTATTTTTTTCTAGATACCCCATTAATTTCTATTCTTCTAGAAATCCCAGAACCCCTTTTGAATCTTGCATTCAATATGCCCCAAACTTAACTGCATCTCACAAATGTGCTTATTCACTATTATTTTCTGTTTTGGTTCATTTACTATTATGATATAAATTGCAAATTTCCAAATACAGACTTATCCAAGGTAGGGAATTTCCTGGGTACTAAATTTAATTTTAAACTGCCTCATTCTTGTAACAACTAATTTTCTGTGCAACAGGAGTATTAATGCAGTGAAAAGACCATATTGACTCTAGATGTCATCTAGAGTGGTTTGGATTTTAATCTCAATTAGTTCCTACTTAGTAAACTTAACCAGATCATTTGATCTGTTTGTCACTGTTCCATCTTCTGCATTTGGCTCCTAAGAACAGAACTTCTGTGGTAGAGTTAGTGTCATCGCTGAATGGCATGCATCTAGTATAAAAACATGTGGCAAATGCTATTTCAAACATTTTATGCCTGTGATGGATAATAACTAGTCCTTCTACACTGCATGCATAGGACACAACTGAGCATTTTATGGTGTAATTGGTTCTGAAGGAAAAGCAAAATCAACCCTGTTCAGATATTACAGGCAACTATGCCTAAAAGTCATATCAATCCCAGCCAAGAGGCACAGCTCACTCTGAGCTGAGTTCTAGGCAGTAGATTCTAGGCAATAGATATGACTCCCTCTGGTCATTTCTGATGTCTTTCCTTTGTTCTTTGTGCATCAGAGTTGATGCTAACCTCTTCTGCACCATTTTTCCATCAAGGACTAGTTTAATCCATTCTGATTCTGGAGACTGGTGCCTCCCAGAACTAACTCTGTTTTTCTGAAGATAATTTTGGGGGACTCAGCTTCCTCTAAGGCAGTGGTTCTCAACCTTCCTAATACTGTAACCCTTGTGTTGTGATCCCCCAACCATAAAATTATTTTTGTTGCTCCTTCATAATTGTAATTTTGCTACTGTTATGAATCATAATGTAAATATTTTTGGAAATAGAGGTTTGCCAAAGGGATTATGACCCATAGGTTGAGAACCTCTGCACTAAGGAATCATTCAATTCTAAGATTCAGATACTATATGCCTCCTCACACACTGTTGTGGAAAACTGTCACCATGCATGATAATCAATGACCATCTTGAAATCACAGCATATTGTAGTTACCTGCAAGACACCTTTACAAGATTAGGCCTGTTAAAATTTCCTTGTGAAGAGAATGGGGACAAGGCCATTGGGACCTCACCTGAGATTAAGACTGAACTCCCCTGACCTAAGGTGCATGTAATTCTGTCCAATTGTATGTGGTCATGGGATGTACTAGAGAGTACAGTCAATGGAATACCAATTGAAGAATTATGGAGTTTAGGAGTCATTGCCCATGCTGTGGTGGGAATTTTCAATGTACACCTGTTTGAGAGTCACCCACACTCCTGAAAATAACCCTTCATTAACACATCTGCATGTGAACTCAGTAAACTGATTGGTTCACTTAGCTAAACTTGGTTGAAATCATGTCTTTGGTCCTTGATGCCCTGTCAGTGATTAATAAACTTTTATTCATTATCTCCCTAGGAAACTAATGTAATACATCAAAAAGCTACTGTATAGGTTCAGGAAATATCTCACTCTGTTCATAAGTTCAGTGATGCCAGCCAACAACTACTGAACACTATTTTAGATCTCCCCCTGTAATCTAGAAAACTTGGAATGAAACAAAACACTCAGGCAAGTGAATATATTTGAAGGCATATTGTGTCCAGCTAACCCTAGTAGATATTTCTGCATTGTACTTTTTAGTTTGAGTTCATTATGCATGTGAGGTGATTATGAATGCTTCAGTTATTAAATAGACAACATTTCTAATGGATAAACACACCAAAACGAAATATATGAGGTTGCCTCATTGAATATTAGAGAGACCAGCACTAGAAGACATGCTACCATAAGGCTAAGTTTCATAGAATCCATAAGCTATAGCAATCCATTATGATCATCCACCCTGCTGCTATAGAAAGGGTATTAGATGAAGCCCCCCATCTGAAGATTCTTCCTGACTCAATAGTCATTTAGATGACAGTGGATTCAGTTCTATCAATCATTTACGTGGAATATATCTTATGCCTTAGGTTGGCGAATATAAGATTGTAAAGCCATGGTCACCATTTACAACAGCAGTCTCCAAAAAGCCACTTTCTTCCTGACAGGCTTCCAAGGTCTGGAAGAGCTCCATGGCTGGATCTCCATTCCCTTCTGCTCCATCTACTTGACAGTGATTTTAGGGAACCTTACCATTCTCCATGTCATCCGAACTGATGCCACCCTCCATGAACCCATGTACTATTTCTTGGCCATGCTGGCCCTCACAGACTTGGGCCTTTGCCTCTCCACGCTGCCCACTGTGCTGGGAATCTTCTGGTTTGATGCCAGAGAGATCGGCATCCCTGCCTGCTTTACTCAGCTGTTCTTCATCCACACTTTGTCTTTAGTGGAGTCATCAGTTCTACTGTCTATGTCCTTCGACCGCTACGTGGCCATTTGCAACCCACTGCGTTATTCTACCATCCTGACACCCAGAAGAATTGTGAAGATGGGGCTGAGCTCAGTACTGAGAAGTGCACTCCTCATTCTCCCATTACCATTCCTCCTTAAGCGCTTCCATTATTGTCGCTCTCACGTGCTAGCCCACGCCTACTGTCTGCATCTGGAGATCATGAAACTGGCTTGCTCTAGCATCATTGTCAACCATATCTATGGACTCTTTGTTGTGGCCTGCACTGTGGGTGTGGACTCCCTGCTCATCTTCCTTTCATATACCCTTATCCTCCACGCTGTACTAGGCAAAGCCTCCCGCCAGGAACGCCTCCGTGCCCTCAACACCTGCATCTCCCATATCTGTGCAGTGCTGCTATTCTACATCCCCATGATCGGCTTATCCCTTGTGCACCGTTTTGGTGAACATCTTCCCCGCATTGTACACCTTCTGATGTCTTATGTGTATCTGTTGGTACCACCCCTCATGAACCCTATTGTCTACAGCATCAAGACCAAGCAAATACGCCAGCGTATTGTGAAGAAGTTTGAGTTTGTAAAGTCACCTAGTTGTTTTCAGTAGAATTAGGTTAACTTGGAGAAAAAGTTTGGCCATATAGGCCACTTTTTTATAGTTTCGTCTATGTTGTGAGAAAATACCATGATCTCACTTATTAACAATAATAAAGAATAGTAGGTATGCAATTGACAGTCTGTGTGACATTGAGGGAGTTACCTACCTCTCTGACTCTTTAGTTTTCATAACTAAAAGAACATAGAAATAAATATAATACCTTCCTTTCCCATGGGGATGTTGCAAAGATTAAATGAGGCAATTCATGGAAATCTCTAACACAGTGCCTGGCAAATATATAATTCTCCATGTATACCAATGTTTTTAATGTGAGAAAGTGCAAACTGGCACGTTTCCTCTTTCAATCCTCTCTTGACAATGGAACTTAATTAGTGGTTCTCTTTTTAATTTACATTTTATGCATTTTATTGCCTTATCATAGCAGTTTTTATTCATTTGCACATATCCATACCCACATTCACAGCAATGAATTTTCATGAGGATGCCTCTTATGCATACATGCACAGGCATATAGATGGGCACACACACATGCACACGTGCACACACACAAACACACACACACACACATACACATACACCAAGAGAACAGATGCCCTCCAACTTTGAAGAAAGATATCAAATTAAACCAGTATAAGATGTAATAATGAATAATCTTCAAAAGAGGTCACAGAAGCAGGGAGTTATCACTCATGAACTAAGTAAGTACTCAAGGGACTTGACTTCTTCCTTTACCTAATGTAGGTACAACCCAGGTGAGAAGTTTAAAGATAAAAGTATTGTTGTTCTTTGCAAAATATTCCTATCCTCTGTATCTACCCAAATCAATGATGTACACATATGCAAACACACATGCACGCACACATGTGCACACACACTACTGTTGTTCTTGTTCTTTCTATGTGTGTATGTTTACTGTTCTCTGATTGTTTGTATTTGATAGTTATTTCACTGTGAAACAGTTTGTCTATTATCACACTGTCTAGATACATAAACAGCAAACTATGACATTTTATATTCTGACACAGAACAGTCATCTTCTAGGACTTCACTTGGAGTCATGAGAACTAAAAGGGTTTGGTTTAACCATCTCTTTCTGTCTAGCAGTTTAATTTCAGATACAATGAAGGAAGCTATTGTAAGAGAAACAAAAAGATGTAACATTTCACTACACAGAGAAAGAAGATAAAACTCGCAATGCTACAATGTTTACTACATTTACACATGATCAGCTTTAGGTGTTGGCCCTTCACATGTAGAGAAGGCAGCAAAAAATAAAACTGGAAGTAATCATGCTTGCATGATATACATAGGCATGTGTAGCAACAAAGACCAACGTAGAGCCTAAGCACTTAAAATGTATAGATTCCTATGAACATGCATCCTAATGGATTCCACCCTTCATGTGGTCCAACTGCCTTTTGGTCAATCATCATGTGATTACTGCAAATGCCTGATGAATCAGCTTTTCTTTGTCTATGTTGCCTGTTTCTTCAGTTCTCGTGATGGCCTAAGACCATCCAGTGATCACTTCCCACCATTTGAGACATAGTCCATGCTCATTGTTATCAGAATTCCAGAGAGAGGACTGATACGAGTCAGGAGTTGGTGTTGTCTCTCCCTGATCTAAAGTAATGCCTGTCTTGCATGCAAACACCCATCCCTCTGCCAACACCAATTTCTCATGAACTTAGCAAGCTCTCACCCAACTGTCAACTCCAGTAAGGCCTTGCAATGTCTCTGTATGCTTGCTACATTTGCCGCTCTTTTTCCCACCTCCTTCATTCCTACACAGAGTGACCTGCATGACAGACTCTAGTAGCTGCTTTCGTATTAATGTGTTTGCTGCCTTAACCTCGATTAGTCTTTTTCTTCTTTTTAATAATTCTGGAGACGGAACTCAGGTCTATGTGCATATCATGCACAACCTCTGGCACTGATCTTCATATCTAATCCTTCCTTCTACACTGCTCTTGAAGTACATGGGGACTCTTACTCCTCAAATTAATTTATTATTATTTTCACCATAACCTGTTTTGAATGGCTCTGATTTTTCACTTTCTGTACAAGTTATTAACATTAATATTACATAAAAATATGCTTGTAATTTTAAAATGATCATAATATTCATCTAATAAAATGTCAAAAAACAATCATTTTTATTGTAATTTTCTCCAATTATTTTTATTTAGTAACCTCTACAACCATGAAAGGGATTATTTCCTCTCCAATTATCACATAAGCCTTTTAGAGACAAGAAACAGTAAGATTAACTATTGTAATCAATATTACATATATCTAATAAAAGAGAGCCTAGAACCACACGCAAATCTGCCTTACTTAAAAAGCTGCACTTCTTATAACTGAGCACTTTAGGCTTAGTGAACTCTGGTTTTTCCACATTGTATTCTATTTTTCTTTACAAAAGCTTCATGGAATCTTAAAGCTGACAGGATAAACTTGTCTGTAATATAAATCATTCTCTATGTTCTTTCTGATTAAAATTGTTAAAGGTGAATCAAAGATTAATCACATTTCTTTTTTTCTCTCTCTGTCTCTTTATCTCCCTTTCTTTTCTCCCTCCCTCCCTCTTCATAATGTGCCATTCAAACTTAGCCAAAATATTTCTAAGACTAGTTTTATTATTCAAGAGCTCAGGTTTAGAGATGTTAAAGAAGTATTATCACAGGAAGTAGAGAATAAAATGCATTATTTTATTGTACACAAAACATTTTTGCTATAAAATGTGTTAAATATATTAATAAAAGGGTAGCAGAATTGAGGATATATAAGTGCTGTAGGTTAGATCATTTCTAACTTGTAAGAACTGAGGCTGTAACTATATTTAGACACAAGGTCATGAATCAGGTAACTGAGATAAAACAGAGTCAATAAAGTAGGACTAACATCTGATAAGTGATGTACTTATAAGAAGTGATTTTAACACTTAAAGAGAAGGCAGGGCTGTATCTGCACAGGGTAAAATATGTAAGGGACCATTATTAAAAGATGACTCATGCAAACCCAGAAGAGAAGATCAGAATTGTATACATCCTATTCTTGGATTTTGATACCTTTCAGACTGTGGGAAAAACAAACTGCTGCTATAAAGCTCCCTAATCTATAGTATTTTGTTATGTCATCCTTTAATTAATATAGCAGGTTCCTGGGTTTGGAAACAACTCCAAACTGAATGTGAAGTTACTAATTTTTTATAAAGATAATTTTATTATTATTTTATAATAAAAGTTTTAAATCAGAATTGAAATAAATCACAAACACACACAAAAACACGCAAGTCTTTGTAATGTTCTTCAATGTTAAATTTTCTGATGCACTGTGGTGAGGCTAAGACATTTGTGTGATCACAAGCATGACAGTCCATTTTAGTCCAGTCCGGATTACTTGGAGGACTGCGATTTGAATAAACACTGCTTCGCAACACCCTCCTGCAGATAGTGTGCTTAACCAAAAGTATAGTGGATTGTGGCCACAGAGGAACCATTTATATCCCAAAAAGATCAGCTAAATCACCAGATAGGAATAAACTGTAACAGGGCTGGGGACTCTGAGAAATTTCTTCATATTCACAATTTGTTTAGTAATTACTAAACATTGAGAGGGTATTTATTTCTCTGTCTATAATGACTTCTTCATCATCTTTCCCAGAGTCAGAAAATAAAGGATTACTTCTTTATATTCC
Source organism: Peromyscus attwateri (assembly GCA_902168425.1). Taxonomy (NCBI): domain Eukaryota; kingdom Metazoa; phylum Chordata; class Mammalia; order Rodentia; family Cricetidae; genus Peromyscus; species Peromyscus attwateri. Next base: position 34,844 of record CABHPP010139651.1, on the reverse strand, counting down.
TGTATCATCATATAAAAATAATGGTTTTGTTCACCTGGATTTGATACCCAAGATTAGATCCAGGCCATCATAGAAGTTAGACATGAATTCTATGACTGAGATACCACCTCCAACTTCTTTTCAGTTTTGAGATAATCACCTTATTGCACAATATCTCACCAGAACTCATGTCTACTCCCACACAATAGTCTGATCTCACTAGCTAGCCTTTCCCCATCTAATTCAACCTAACACTCATCAGCCTCTGGAGATTACTATGCTCTCATCACTGCCAAGACAAAGTTTTCAGATTCTGTGTAGGAGTTCTGTGAGGTGGTATTGGTCTCTCTGGGGCTACCTCACTAAAAGAAGTGATTGTATTTATTTATATATTTTGAAAATTTCATACATGGATACTATATTTACATCATTTCTATCCCTTGCTCTCCTACCTCCAAATCCTCCCATATAAGCCCTCACTCCTTCCCAAATTTGTGACCTCTTTTTCTGACCATATTATCAATTTTATTATATTATATATTGTGTTATTTTGTTATTTTACTACACACACATACCCTACTAAGTCAATTCAGTGTTGTCCATATGTACATGTATTTAGGGCTGAACATTTATAGTTGGATAATTTATCAGGTTGATCATACATGGAGAAAACTTTCTTCCTTCCCCAGAAGCAATTGATTTCCTCCTGCAGTTCTCCTTCTAAGGGTGGGACTTTGTGGACTGTCCCCATACACATTGGCATGTCAATTCATGTGCTCAGTAGTCAGCTCTTTTTTAGGCCACCATATCATTGATGTTTCATGGATTCCACATTCCTGACAGGTCTAGAAGACACAATCTAGCAAAAAGTATCCTTTGCCTCTTAGAATCCTTTGCCTCTTAGAATCCTTCTATCCTTGTTTTCCACAATGTTTCTGAGCCTTAGGTGTAGGGGTCATGCATCAGTTGGGGCTAGACACTTCATAGTCATTTATTCTCTGCATTTTGACTAGTTATAGATCTCTGTAGTCGCCTCCAACTGCTTCAAAAGAAGTTCCTTTGATGAGAGGTGAGGGCCACATTTATATATAAGTATAAGGGTATATATTCAGAATACAGTTAGAAGCTGTATTTATTTAGGAAAACAGCAATAGCAGGTTCTCCTCGAGGGTCTATGATCTCTCCAGGCATGGGTAGTTGGTGTTGCTAGAGTTTTCCTGCCTGGCCCACAGTCAGGACAAATCTCTGTCACTGGCCAGTCCCACAGCTGCTCAGACCCAACCAAGTAAACACAGAGACTTATATTGCTTACAAACTGTATGGCCATGGCAGGCTTCTTGCTAACTGTTCTTATATCTTAAATTAATCCATTTTTATAAATCTATACCTTGCCACGTGGCTCGTGGCTTACCGGCGTCTTCACATGCTGCTTGTCATGGCAGCGGCTGGCAGTGTCTCTCTCACCTTCCTGTTTTCTCAATTCTCCTTTCTGTTAGTCCCGCCTATACTTCCTGCCTGGCCACTGGCCATTCAGTGTTTTATTTATTGACCAATCAGAGCATTTGATATACAGACCATCCCACAGCAAGTTGGCTAGCTTTACAGTACCAGGCATGAGTACTATAGTACTGATCAGACCCTTATTCCAACTAGACAGTTATTGGTTAGTCCCAGGATATGATAATTACTAGTGCACCATTCTGAGTATCATCTGGGAGTGGTCATTGTTGTGCTTTATAGGCTTTACCACTGAACAAGACTATTGATTACTTTTTTTCCTTTGACAACTTATGTAGTGTCTTCTCATACATGAGAGCTAGCCCTCAAGGAAGAGTCTTCCAGTTCAATGCAAGCTCAGTTCCTCCAAGTCCTATGTTCAATGTTGGTGGTGTCTTCAGCAATAGGGACTTATTGTCACATTCTAGGAGGCAATATTGTTTGGGGTTCCTTGCACCCCTCTGACCAACTACTAAAGGGAGGTTTTCCTTTTCTAGCACTGGGTATTGTTAGTTTGTGGCTCTTGGGTGAAACACTATTACCCTGTGTGGAATAACTTCAATTTTATATATTTAATATAATTTTAAATAATCTTATAAAATAGTTTCTTCCTTTCAAATATCCTTAATGTTACTTATCTTTGCTGCCTCACTCTCCTTCTGTGTTACTCTGTACCATCCTCAGTTAAGTCCCTCTCCTATTTACCCCTCCCCCTTTATAGCAAATCTTTCCTTTACAAATACTATATGTGCTTATCTGTTCTTAGCATTCACGTTGCCATGTTTAATGTATTCAAATGGTAGTGTGCCCTATAATACATAAAAGATTACCAACAGCACCTATTCTGCTTTGTTGGAGTTGTGGAGAATGTGTAAAACTTTCTCCATATCCTTCAGGTTGGGTGCAAGTGCCTGGCACACACTGAGATGCTCATCTCACAAGAGCTCACTATTCTCTTTTCTTTCCCTTCCAAAGTCTGAGCTAATGAGGCCCAAGAGCCCAGTCTCAGAGGGGAGATGATTAAAAGCAATTGGAAATGTCTCATTGGCACCTCAGTTACTTAAAATCAGTGATTTCTGTATCTATCTTCCAGTCTCTCTCTAATCTCATGGCCTCTAGCTTCAGCTTCCTTCTTCCTTGTCTGAGGTCTGCAGCCTCTGGATTGAACCTTGGTGTGTGATGTGTCAGTTCAGTAGACCAGCGTTTCATGTTCAGTTGTAGCACTAAGAAGCCCTGGAAGACTCACCCTGGGCTTTGGAGAGGCAGAAAAGGGGCCTTGACTTTGACCACAAAACACTAACAAGGATGTCTCCTGAAGATGATGGTTGCTGCAGCAGGTCTTCCTGACTGTGTGGAATCCCAGGTCTGATCTCAGAGCTAGCTCAGAGAGCAAATTATAGCTTCCTCATAATCGTCCACTTCCCCAGTGTCCTGCCCAGGAAGTTGCCTTCTATATGGGAATAGCAGAAATACTGATGAGAAGTGGACAGACAAGTTGAGACAGTAAAACCGAGGTGCTGAAATGAGATGGACTAGCTATTCTGAGTTCAGCATCCAATACTTCATCTACAAACAAGCTTAACACACCTGAGGGAACTCTCTAAGAAAGAAAAATTCAGGTGTCTAGGAAACTAACTGACTTCCTGGAAGAAAATCTTTTCTGTGAGATGAAATGATTACTCCCTGAGCCACCACAGAATTAGCAATAACAGATACCATCGAAGTTGCTAAATTTCATTCAGAAAGAGATCTCCAAGCAGAAAAACTATAGAAAAGATCATGGCTTAAATCTATCCCCACTCTCAACCTTACTTATAACAACTGTTTTAGTAATAACAAAGAGCGATAAAACTTCCCTCAGGTGGAAAAAGTATACTCTGACAGTTGTTCCATGGGCTCTTAATAGTTACCTTACTAAGGTCTCAATCCTTGCCAAACCCCAAGCCAGCTAAAATATGTTCATTCTGAAGTTAATGTATCTTGGCTTCATTTTCTGGGTTTTATTTTATCTCTATTTCCCCTACTCCAACCTATCCTTATTATGTTTGCTGATTTCTATTCAGTGCTACCCTCTGACAATGAAAAGAACAATTTTTCATTCCAAAGTGTATCTGACTTGAGCTTGTAACAAATAGAAGGTAGGAATGAAAAACTTGATATATCTCTATGTCCTTTGTTATTTAGCATCCAGACACTCCAGGCTGCTAAGTGTCTGCCTGAATATGTTCACTGGTCTATTTTTTTTTCAGTTTTCACTATGAACATTTTAGTTCTGAAGATTTAAGTTTGAATTAGAGCTCCATTGCTTTTCTGGGTGAATACTTGATGTAGGAGTTGATATGATCATAATACATATGTGATTTTCAAAAAATCAATGGCTTAAAATTCTAAATGAAGAAAACCTGTAACTAAAAAAAGAAAACCAAACAATATAGGTTTTTGATGTTTAAATGGAATAGCATGAAGAAGAAAAAATATAATTCCTGATGAACATCTAATTTTTGCCAATAACAGTCTACAAATAATCCCATTGGAATCTTAGAAAGTTTTGCATGTTAGTGTTGTTGCCTTAATATGCAAATGCAGAAATAGTCTTCAAGGCTTTAAGTCAATCCCTACTCCTCCTCCAACTCCAAATTTCCCTAGCCACATCCTTCTCCCAATCTCTTGATTTTTTTCATCATAGTCTATTGAGTCTAATCAGTGTTGTCTTTGTATGCATAAATGTAGAGCCATCTGTTGGAGCATGGGCCACATAACAGGAGCCATTTCCCTGAAGAAAAATGACTCACCTTACCTCGACAGTCTTTACCTGACAAAGCTTTGAATATTGAATGTTTATTGCCCCTGACAAGTAAGTTTATATAGCAACTCTTCTGGGTTAAATTTGATGAATAATGTGAACTAATTATGGAGCAGAAACGTATGGAGAACTCAGCACAGGGCCCCAAAACTGATACCTCCAGCAGCAATTTCTTAAATTTATTAAGGAATCAATATTTTTAAAGTTTATTAGGCCTTTTGTTTTATGCTAACTGCTGCTGTTTGTCACTAAATTATCATTATGTGACAGAAAGCGTGGCAGCTATCCAAGAACCTACGCTCAAAGGAAAAGTGTTGTTACATTCCATTTTGACTGTCTCTGTAGTCTCAGAAACCATTGTAACTTTCTTCAAGTTATTAATCATTAACCAAGCAAAAATTAACTTTCAACCATGAAAGGAAAATATATTGATCATCTGTCATATTTTACAGAGGTGAATAAAGCAAAGCCCACCCTGCCTAGGCTCATATTTTATCAATATTAGGAATGGGGCATCATTGCAGTAGAAGTCAAAGAACCAACTGACAATAGACCTGTGCTCAGTGCTTGGACTCCTATGTGGTTATTTTTCTATCTGTAGAAAGATAGAGCCTACCAGCATCATTGGATTTTATTCTATAGACTTCAAATACTCATTGTGTAAGAGGGAATGAAGTCACATCCTAACACTTAGGTCCACATCACTCAAATTCCTGGACCTCTAGTGAATCTGTTGCTGACTGAGTGAAGGACTTTGGTTTCACACTATAGAAATCAGGCATAGTCTGGCAAACCACTGTGACACACCCTCCAGGTCTATCTAGAGTCCTGTGAATTGGGCATGATTTATGAGCTAGAAGTGATGAGACTTCCATGTCTGCAAGATTAGAGAGCAGAAGTAAGTGGAGGACTGTAAGTATCATAACCTTTATACAATGGTTAAAATTGCAACAGAAAAGAGACCGGGAGGTAAGAAAATCAAAGTACAGGAAAGGAAACACAGTAGCATAAATAAAGGAAACAGAAGATGAAAAAAAAGAATCGGGAACCTTGGTAGAAGATCTGATAGAAAAGGTATGTGAAGAGTTTGACTAATGATACATTCATAAGATGTAGGCTCAACAGAGTTGTGAAGAAGAAAACATCACTTATTCTAGAAGAGCAAACAGAGAAAATCCTAGAAGCCAAGGAGGTGAGCTGCTGCAAAAGACCCTCCCCCCAAAAAGCCATGGTCGTCATGGTGAAACGCTACAAAGCATAATAAAAATCCCAAAGGCATAGTGCCACAGTCCTGAAGGGCCAGATACTCAAGAGCTTGAGGCAGGAGGATTGCTTCAACTCAAGAGCCAAACTAGTCTGGGAACATAGCAATGTCATAATTCAAAAATTAAAAATCCATGGGTTAAAAGAGCTGGTCTGGAAGCCAGAGCAGAGAGAAAGGGGAGAGGAGTTTCATCTACACAAAAACTTCTCTACTTCAGCTCTCAGAAATTGCACAGGTTAATAACAAGTCTCTTTACTATTGTGTCTTTGTTACTCATTGAAACTGTGACTGCAAATATTTTCTTCAAAAAGGTATTGATAAACCAGCAAGATGCTTCAGGCTTGTCATTTCAATACTGGGGATAATGGGCAGGAAGATGGAGAGTTCAAGGTCATTATCAGCTACATAGCAAGTTTGAGGCCAGCCTGGTATATGGGAGGCTCTGTCTTAATAAAAAGAGGAAACCAGAAAAAGATAGAAATAATCTCTTGAGGAAACTATATAGTTCTAGGATTATATGATTCTAATCTTTTTGGTTTTGAATTTCAATTTTGCCAGTTTCAATCCATCACTGACATTTCTCCAATTCATTTCAGGATTTTGGACAGAATCCAGCTCATTCATTCTCTCCATTTACAATGACACCAGGGCCCCTAGGAAATGGCAGCATGTCCTCTACCTTCTTGCTGAGTGGCATCCCTGGGCTGGAGCACATGCACATCTGGATCTCCCTCCCACTGTGCCTCATGTATCTGGTTTCCATCCTGGGCAACTGCACAATTCTTTTTATCATTAAGACAGAGCCCTCCCTCCATGAGCCTATGTACCTCTTCCTGTCCATGCTGGCTCTGACTGACCTGGGTCTGTCTCTTTGCACCCTCCCTACAGTGCTGGGCATCTTTTGGGTAGGGGCACGAGACATTGGTCATGATGCTTGCTTTACCCAGCTCTTTTTCATCCACTGTTTGTCCTTCTTAGAATCCTCTGTGCTTCTCTCTATGGCCTTTGATCGTTTTGTGGCCATCTGTCGTCCTTTGCACTATGCTTCCATTCTCACTCACACGGTGATTGGCAGAATAGGCCTGGCCTCTTTGGGCCGTAGTGTTGCACTCATTTTCCCATTGCCTTTTATGCTCAAACGATTTCCTTATTGTGGCTCCCTAGTCCTCTCACATTCCTATTGTCTCCACCAAGAAGTGATGAAATTGGCCTGTGCAGACATCAAGGCCAACAGCATCTACGGCATGTTTGTCATTGTTTCCACAGTGGGGGTGGACTCCCTGCTCATCCTTTTCTCCTATGCACTCATCCTGCGCACTGTGTTGTCCATTGCCTCCCGGGCTGAGAGACTCAAAGCTCTCAACACATGTGTTTCACACATCTGTGCTGTGCTTCTGTTCTATACTCCTATGATTGGCTTGTCTGTAATCCACCGTTTTGGGAAGAAGACACCCCATCTGGTGCAAGTGGTCATGGGCTTTGTGTACCTTCTTTTCCCTCCTGTGATGAACCCCATTGTCTACAGTGTCAAGACCAAACAGATCCGAGATAGGGTAACTCATGCCTTTTGTAACTAGATCAGTTCATAAATTTGCTATTTCTGCCAATGCTTGAAATAGCTAAGTATTTGTTTACTCAACAAATATAAAAGGTTGAATAAATCACATCTCTCACATAATTATCTTTTTACAGGTGGATATTGATGGATATAATACATAAGGGTATGGTAAATTATACTGCCCCAATATGTCAGCAGAAATATAGCTCAAGAAATGAAATTTCTTAACATTAAGAGATGAAATCTACTCTTCTACATCCCTATTCATTGATTTCTAACTTAATTTGTAAATGTTCTGCTTACAGCCTTCTTGTGGAACCCAGATACCACACTGAGAAGACTAAATCCCATGGGGAGATCACATGTAGATGGTTCATCCAATAGACAAAGCTCATATCAGAGCATTAACTAAGTCAGTGTCAACACCAGTGAGTAAAAATAATTCAGATTATCCGAGCCCTTATCTATCTAGCCTTTCCAGTGGGCAGCCAGTGAAGGATTCAATTCTACTATGAGCCCAATTCTAATACATGTTAGTAAACAAAAGAATTTTTTTAAGACATGAATTTAGGATCAATTTTTAATTTTGTTGCTCAAAGAAAATGTGATTAGAATGATAGCAGAAAAGAGACATGATCTTCAATCAGATGACATTTCAGGAAAGAAAGGATAAAGAAATCTATCTTTGGAGTGACATAGTAATCAGCCTTAGAAGACATATGAGAGTTGGGCCATTAAAGATTGTAGAGGGAGGGGCTTATATCTCCCAAACTGTTGAAACAGCATGTGTCCAAAGCTGAGCAGAAGTAAACAAGAAACTGTAGCTGGAGAATTTCTCTCCAGCTCCCAAGTCCCACCAGTCCCGGAACCCACTTTATAAAATAAACACACAGACTCTTACATTATTTAAACTGCTTGGCCATTAGCTCAGGCCTATCATTGTCTAACTCTTATTCTTATATTGAGCCCATTTTTATTAATCTTTACTTTGCCACGTGGCTCATGGCTTACCGGTACTTTATATCTTCCTTGTCCTGGAGGCGGCTCCAGCCAGTCCTCTCTCTCCCTTCCTGTCCCTCAATTTTCCTCTCTGTTAGTCCTGCCTATACTTCCTGTCTGGCTATGGGCCAATCAGTGGTTTTATTTATATAAAGCAATATTCACAGCAAGAAAGAGTATACCCAGGGAATTAACTCGATTGATTTTTACTTTTAATTTGTATTTATTATCTGTGCCTGAGAATGAGTGAGAGGGTAAATGTGCACACACAGTCATTCCTATGTATACAAAGGACATCAGGTCCTTCAAAGCTGAAGTTTAGGGTATTTATGGGATGTCCATCTTGTTACTTGGATGTTGAGATCCAAATTCAAGTTCTCATAATTGAGTAGCAAGTGCTGTTGACACTGAGCCACTTCTCCAGGTCTGAGGTAATTTTTGTTGTTGTTGTTGTTGCTGTTGTTCCCTTGTATGTCTGGGAAGACTAAGGATAAGGGGAGGTAAGTGGAAAGAGATCAGTCATAGATAACGTCATACAGGTCATAAATAAATGCACTAATCAAAAGTGTTCCTTATACCCTCTCATATGTGCATCAGGATTATACCAACACATTGTTGGAGATTAAAAGTTATTTTCTGAGAAATACATGTTAATGGAACATTTTGACTGGAGATATTTATGGAGAAAATGGGCCTGAATAAGATGCTAGTGAGGGGATTTTAGAACGCTGAGAGGAAAGCATAGGGATGCCATGTTCCTGCACAATAGTACGTAATACAGACTTCAAACAAAGACTGGCTAAACACAAAATCCCCTGTCAGAAGCTCATGTGGAACCACATCTCACTCAAGATTGGTCCTTTTCAAGGCCAATGGCACCTAACTTTTCTCTCATACTTGTCACCCCACCCCCACCCCCGCCAACACACACACACCATTCACCACCAGAGCCTCATCTTTTGATGAGAAAATCACTTTTACAATGATGTCTATGGATGCACTTTAAGTATCATTATTTGTGAAACTTAAGAACATCAATGTATAGAAAATAGTATGAGATGGAACATTATAAGTGGTTTATATCATGTGTGTCAGGAAACACACAAACTTCACAGAAACATGAAGCCACTGAAATTTCTGAGGTTTTCCTGTAATTCTACAAGTGAACTCCATGTTTGTGATGTGGACTCGTGATTATAGTACAATGAGTGCAGTGAGCCACATCCTCTGATATATTTTAATGAATTAAAGAGTTACACTGATAACTTGCTGTCATTTTTAGAAGGCTCTAGCTTATGTGTAACTTGGGCAAATTGCAGTAACTTGTTTGACAAAATCGTATTGAGCTGGTTTGAGTTCAATTTTCTGTTAAAACAACATAGATAACAATTTCCATCTTGCAAAGCTGTCCACATCATTTATATGACAATTTATAAGAATAGATCTTAAGTGTTCTCTAAAAAAACAAATAAGATAATGCATGTTAGCTTAATTTATCTATTCATTGATGTATATATTATTTAAAATAATATCAATATACTAAATATATATAATTTTTGTTTTCTTTAGAAAAATAAGAGAAAAAAGGATCAGGGCACACTGAAGTGGATAAGTTTACAACTTAAAGAAAAGAAAGTTTCAAAGGAAATTCTTAGCAGAGTTTTTTTACTTACAACAAACTTCAGTTTATTTTATTTATTAAGCAAACAAAAGCAATGGAAGCATGAAGTCAAACATAAGATTGAAAATGTATAATAAATAAGACAGGCCAGAAATGGTCCTGAGAAAAAGGGCCAGCATTTATAAATGAGCAGATCTGGCACACTTCATTTTTAAGAATGATCTCTAGCTTGAGTCTTGTACATCATGTTGATATGATCCAGGTAAAATGGAAGAGAAGTTGTATTCTAAATAAAGCAAGAATTCCTTTAAAAACCCAAAATGCAACAAATTGCACTATTATATTTTTTGCTAAGAACTGTTCAAGGCTGGACTTCTAACTCAGTGGCAGTCCTTCCTCAGTTTGTGTGAGGCCCCAGGTGAGTCCTAATACTACAGAAAGAGGAAATAAGAAAAAGTCCTACTCATGGTGTTGGTAGACTGAGAGGAGGAGACACTTTAGGGTACAGCCAGAAACTCATGGGGATCAGCCCTTGAAGGAGTATAGATGTGGTAACTCATTTAGTATATATTGTGTGGCTACTCACACCAGTTTCTGTGGATTTAGGAATAGAGAAGTTGACAAAACAGGCAAAACTCTGCCCTTGAGAGCTTCTGGCAGGGTTAAGCAGCCAACAAACATGAAAATGAATAAAAAGCATAATATGGTAGAGATAGAAAATCTTATATGGAAAAGAAAGGTAAGATAGGCTCTGGAAGGTGGCAGTCTTACAAGGGTCAAGGAAATCTTTACTGAGAAGGAAATATTTCAAGGATATGTGGCATAAAGCTATTGCTGAAGGAGCAAGGGTTCCAAATGGATAGAAGAGTGTGTGGAAAACCTAAAGTTAGAATGGGTTTGTGTCAAAAATACCACTGCATCTAGACAGTTAGAAGGGCGAGCATAGCAAGAAAGGAAGAGAGGTAGTTTCTATATAATGTAAGTAAGTCATTGATACATTTTGAATTTCAATCAGAATGAGATGGAAAGTCACTGGAAAATTGCTGTTAAGGATATGATATATAAAGAATTGCCTGTAGGAGGAAAGAGGGTGTAATAAGCTGGGAAGTTATTGTAATAATCCAGGAAATAGAGGGTTCTGGTTGGGAACAAAGGGTAATAAAACAGTAGAGGTAAATGGTTATATCTTCCAAGTAAATGCGATGGGACTTAGTTGAAGAATTGACATTAAGGAGTTTACACATCATTGTGGAGGAATATTGTTATTTCTCAAGCCATGTACAAGGATCTCTGCGGCTCCTAGAAGAACTGAAAGTGAAGGAAGCAGGAGGTTAGAAGGAATGGAGAATACCCTAACTAGTTCCATTATTCTTTTAATTCAACATGGAATTCATTCTTGGTTTGTATATAACTAACTGATTTGTAATAATCATGCCTTGGATAATATATATCTAAGCAATTAGAAGTCATCCTCACCTGTCTGGGAGGAATGGGAAGGCTCTTTCAACTTGTAACATTACATGCAGGCAAAAACATGTACTGTGAACATGTGTTGCTTTAGTTCCTGCCTGTGTCTCAGAATCACCATGAGAGCCCCAACTCAGTTCAGCTTGCTAACCAGACCTTCTGTCCCCTGATCTGAGGATGTGGACTGTCTTGAGGTTAAAGACTAAAGTCTCTTTTGTTTATATGCCCGTGACTCTCTTTCACTTCTTTCATAAGCTTTGGATTCACTTAGAAGACCTAAGGTTCTCAAAGAGTTTTATGAAATTTCTGGGTAGTTTCTGAAACAAATCCAGGGAGTTTATCACGGGTATTTCTGTAATAGTATTAAGATGTTGTGGTAGTTTGAATGTATTTGGCCCCTCTAAGCTTATAGGGAATGGCACTACTAGGAAGTGTGACCTTGTTGGAAGAAGTGTGGTTTTGCTGGAGAAGGCTGGATGACAAGTGCCTTTAATTCAGACTTTGAGCCTGGAGGGCACACCTTTATTCTAGGCCACACCTTCTGTTGGAAATGTGCCACTGTGGGGACAGGCTTTCAAGTCTTTCTCTCAAGTCATTCAGTGTGACAGTCAGTTGACTTCCTGTTGCCTATGAGTCAAGATGTAGAATCCTCAGCTCCAGTACCATGTCTGGCTGCTTGCTGCCATGCTCCCCTTCCTTATCATAATGAGATGAACCTCTGAAACTGTAAGCAAGCCACCCTCAATTAAATGTTTTCTTTATAAGAGTTGCTATGGTCATGGTGTCTCTTCATAGCAGTAGTGAACCATAATGAAGACAGTTGGTTTGGATTTGGATTTATTTAGATTTTCATTGGCATTCAGTCACACTCTGAAGTTTTCCAAAAGATATAGGACATGTATTATTGCAACAGATTAAATATATGTATAACATCTGGCATTCCACCATTCTTCTATTGAACTGGAAAATTAATATAATTGGTTTTAAATGTTCAATAGCCTCTTTTCAATAAACTAATTTCATTGTGTTATCTTTCTGAACTGTGCCATGTGTATTAATATGAATTTATTGTCGAGATTTTGACAAATTCACTAACCCATATTTGATGTTAGTTTTAGTTTTGAATATGATAATCATGCCCATGATTCTCTGCTAAAAATAGACCAAGGAAATACATTTATAATAAGCAGAAAAACACACTCCCCAATGATTTCAGCATACTAGCTCCTGGAATTTTGATTATGTTGTTGCACATTGCAAAATATACTCTGCAGACATAATTACAGGTACAGATATTGAGAGTGGGATATCATTTTAATTACAAACCCTTAGAACATTTTCTGATAGTGGTCAGTGTTAGAAATATGACTATGAACTGTTTTGAGTGCATGTTGAGATGCAACGCTGTTTATTTTGAAGATGGAGGAAGGAAGGGTCCATGAGCCCTGAAATGCTGGTGATTTCTAGAAACTGGGAAAGGTGAGGAAAGATATTATTTTCAGTGACCTCAAAAAGAAATGTTGGCTTATCTACTCTTTGATTTTAGCCCTGTGAGACTCATGTGAGTATTTTAAAGTAAGTGACTACAGGAAGAAAGCATGTCTAGTGTATGAGCCATTTAATATATGATAGTTTGTTATGCAGTAATAAAAAACAAATGTAACACTGCAGAATTTACCACAAGCAGATGCATAAGTGCATTTATGCTGCTGTTCAGAAGAGCGAGGCAGACAGTGTTAACATAGAGAAGAGAAGAATATCCATAAATGATATAAATGAATATGTGGAGACCTACCATTGTGGTATAAATTAATAAGAGCTATTTTAAGATTTGAAATGAAGACTAATTTTAAATATGAACTAAGAACATAGCAATGGGTATCAATGAGTGAAAAAGCACATTAGAGGTGCCCCCTCATTAAAGGAGGATCTTCATAGTTTGATGACAGAAATTTGTTTAAGATACAAGGTTACTTCCACATTACACCAGTGTTGTTGTCTTCCAAATGGGGCTCCTGCTATTTTTCTTTAGCGACTGATAAACAGCATGCCAGCCTCATGCTTCAAACTTTCTCTTGGATGCTGTATTTAATATTCAGTCACCTGTGACAAATCCAAAAAAATTACCCCATCTTCTAAATCTCCAGTATTTTTGAAAAGTTTGTATGTGTTCATAGTGAAATTGTGGTCTCAGAACCCTAGTGAGAACTTCATAACAACCTTAATACCTAGCTTTCCTGCCAACTGAACTTTCAAGTATAAACTCAGCCTTTTAATTGTTCCTTAAAATAGCTCTTATTTTCATGAGAAAATGTTAATATACAAATTTGGATGAAAAAATATATTCTACCAAATTCAGTGACCTGTAGAAATCTAATTTTAAGAGCTACATTTTATTTGAAAAGCACAAACACTATGACATAACAGACTAAATAGTAACACCACAGGGTTTAAAACTACTTCTCAGGTACTTTCTGGAATGTGTGAATTTCATGTAAATGACATGTTTATTTTACAACAACAAAAGTGAGAACAAACAAACAACAACGAAATAAACATACTTGTGCTCTTTCTCTGCCCATCCTAGAATTACCACTTCACAGCAGGAGCATTGAGTAGTCTCCTTGTCTCCCCCAGATTCAATCTATCTTGAACATGGATCAGACATGTCTCTGCCCTTCAGCCCCAAAGGACTTTCAAATGTGTCTAAAGTTCAACTCTTTTTAGATACTCCTAAACCCATTTCTGTTATTTCATCCAAAACTCTCACTCAATATTTACCAAATTACTACTATGTGCTCTGCTAATTTGCTTTCCTTTATGGTATAACTTTTATGCATTACAGAAATATTTTATAAATAGTAATTGAAAGATAATATGCCTACTCAAATTTTATCAATTCTTTAAAGACTGATTTAACTGCTTAATCACATAAATGTTTTTATTTGAACTCATTTTCAAATGTTAGTTAAGCCTCTCTAAATCATACCATGTCTCTCCGCTGTTTCCTCTACCCTTATTCAAAATGTTCTCAAATCCAAATTCTATACTTCACAGAATTTTGGTGTCTCACTCCAGTCTCTCACTAGATAATGACCACCATGACATTGAGCACACCAAGTACCAGTAAGTATTTACTGGCAGATAATGTATTACTTATATCATCAAGATCTATCTGACACATAAGTTAACCAACTTTCCAAAGACCTTCTCCCGGATTTGTTGTGTCTTTATGCAGTACACAATGGGGTTCATCAGGGGTGGCAGCAACAAGAACATATCTGCAATAAGGATTATGACTAGGGGGCTTTTGTGCTTGGCAAAGCGATGCATGGCAGCCAAAGTGATGATAGGCACATAGAAGATGAGTACAGCGCAGATGTGGGAGATGCAAGTATTTAGGGCCTTGAGCCTTTCTGCCAGAGATGCAATGCTGAGTACTGTCTTCAAGATCAGCAGGTAAGATAGAACAATCAAGGCAAAGTCCAGCATGGTACAGAGAGCCACAAAGCAGCCATAAATGAAATTGACCTTGTTATCAGAGCAGGCCAGTTTCATGACATCCTGATGAAGGCAGTATGAATGAGAGAGGAGATTCTTTTGACAGTATTTCAATCTCCTTAGAGTGAAAGGGAATGGAAGCACTAAAACTGTGCTCCTGAAGGCTAACATTAGCCCCATTTTAGCAACTCTGCTGCCAGTTAGGATAGAACTGTATCTTAGGGGATTGTGAATGGCAAGAAAGCGGTCCAGAGACATAATTAGGAGCACAGAGGATTCCATGACAGTGAACCCATGGATAAAGAACTCTTGAGCAAAGCAGGCATTGGGTGAGATACCCATAGCATTGAAAAAGAAAATCCTAAACATGGTAGGAATGGAAGAGAAGGACAAGCCCATATCAGAGACAGCCAACATGGTAAGGAAATAATACATGGGCTCGTGAAGGGAGGGCTCTGTCTTGATGACAAAAATGATAATGCAGTTTCCCATGATGGCAATGAGGTAGATGAAGAAGATGGGGATGAAGATCCATGTGTGGGCATATTCCAGTCCTGGAATCCCAATTAGAAGAAAATGCTTGACTTCGGAGTTGTTAAGAACAGACATGTGGGGGGCTAGAAGTTGGTTAGCTATATCTGAAGTCATGTGAGAAAAAAAGCAATAATTATTTTAGGTGATATTCAGTTTTAAAGGAATGAGTTCTATATATTGCATCAAAGCACATTTAGCATATGCAGCTAGTGCATTCTTCCAAAGTTACTGTAAGTCCTTCATGTTTATATCTTCCAATGTGACAAATTCATAACTTCTCTAAATTGCTGGCAATTGAACTGTTTTTTGTCTTACCAATTTAAAAAATTCCCAGAATCCTTTGCACTACTTTCCCCCATACAACCTTAAGCACTTTCTGTGTTAGTTCTACAACAAATCCCTGAATTTCACAGAAGAAAGTTTGAAATTATAGTCTGCTAAAATGCTCATAGATCCCTGAAAATAGCTTGGAAAACAATAACTACTAGAAAACAAATTTGAGTAATTAATGTCTTAATCTTAAGAGGTCAGTTTTCATTATGCATATAATATGCATGAAAAAATATATCTATCAGGAATTTTATAAAAATGAGAACAACAAAGGTTGTTCAAGCATGTTTACCACTTCTTTGACTGGTCTTGACTTAACTCTGTCTGACTGGTCTGAGCCCCATTTTATATCAGTAATTTTTATCAAATCTCTGTAGTTTTTATATTATAGATATTTGTGAAGAATCAAACACACATCTAAATTTATAACATTACAACTGTTTTTAAATATTAACATTATTTACACAGTGGTTTCTAACACAATGTGAGAAATTAACCCTGAAAGATTTTATTTTTTCTTTTCTCATGTGGTCATGTATTATATTAGGTGAAGTTTGCTGGTTTAAGCAATTATAGATCACACTTCAGGTTTTCATCTTATTTTTTCAGAGGCAATTTCAGCAATACAGTCATATTACGAATGCCTTACCAGACCTCACAAGCCTGACTGAATTATTTTACCTCTTATCTCTGTGATCAACTGGATAAAAATATCTAAATTAAGAAACAAATCCAAACCATTCAACTTCCCTTTGAAATATAAATATTAACTATGTACTGCATAATAACCTAAAACCTGATTGTGTTATTGGGTGAGTATCAAACAGTTCATTATTTGTATTTTCAGTTGTAAGATATAACCTTGCAATGTATTTATATTTTTTAGATTCAAGATAATCCAATATTGAAAGATTCTAAAAATATCCAAAATAATACAAATATAGGCTATATCTAACATAAACTGTCCTATCTTTAAAACCCTATGTGAATAAATGTATAAATTAATGAAAATTATGAAACAAATTTGAAATTAAAAATATTTTTAAAGTATATAACAATGAGGAGGAACCAAGGGAAGGCCAGAACAACAAGCACATGTTAATAAAGTCTTATACTTCAGGATTGTTATAGAATACTTTTACAGTCCCCAAACATTAGATTAAGTAGCATTGTTATACTAGTTGGTAACTGGGGCTGTGAGAACAAATGAGACCACCAAGAATGGAAAAAAAATATACAAAATACAAATTTAAATATCACAGAACCTTAGGAGCTGCAAGATTGTTGAGAGTGCCCTACACTAAAAACAGAGAGATGGAGGAAGCCTAAGATAATAGGTGTTGTTGGTTCCCAGGAAGAAGAATGATTTGAGTACAGTACATAATCAAGCATTTCCCAGAGCACTTAGAATACCTATAGTTCAGTTAAGAAACAAGACCTCAGATGATTGCATGAACATCTGGACATAAAGCTCAGCCAGCCAACTTAACTCTCTGTAAATCTAAGACACCCAATGTGTTCTCTTCCTTGAATATTGTACATAAGAATTTCTACTTCAGAGATATTTAGCAGTGTGATGTAGCATGAAACCTAATTGGTCTTAATAATAACCCAGAGCCAGATATTGGGGTAAATGCTGAAAAATCAAAGAAGCAGAGCAGCTAGCCACTGGTTCTTACCTTTACAAAATCCTCAGCCAAAAGGGGGCTTGAGCTCCTGTCTCCTTCCACCTTATAGTCCTCTCTTTGCCCAGCCATATCACTTCCTGTTTCCATCTCCCTAGTGCTGGAATCAAAGGTGTGTGCCACCACCACCTGACTCTGTTTCTCTTTTAGATTGGATCAATCTTGTGTAGCCCAGGGTGGCCTTGAATTCACAGAGATCTGTCTGTCTCTGCCTCTTGAGTGTTGGGATTAAAGGTGTGTGACACCACTGCCTGGCCTCTGTGGCTAACTAGTGGCTTAGCTCTGCACTCTGATCTTCAGGCAAGCTTTATTGTTAGATCACAAACAAAATATCACTGCAGTGTGATGTGGTTCCCTAACACAATGCAAATAATCAGTAATAGCAGCTACTTTCACAAATAATTTAAGAAAAAATGGCTAGCTTTTTCCTTTATGACAGCAAATGTTAGACTGACCAGATAGTTGCTGTTTTCATTGACCTTAAGGATTATTTTTATTTGATATTTTGTCAAGTAAATGAGATGTTATGATTCAGATATAAGCTACTTAACAAAGCCTTAATTTTAAGCTTTCAATAGAACAATTGGCTCGCTCCTTGTCCTTACCAGAACCAGAGGCTCCCTTCTCTGAAAGGTGAGCGCAAAATCCTCTGCTTTGTCCTTGACTTTATATAGATCAAGCTCTTCTATTTGCTCTGGAGTATAGACCTCTGAGAATTCAGAGAAGTCTCCTGGGGAACCTGACAGTACACTTATGAAGAACACTGTGGGCTGTGGGTTAACTCCTCAGGACCCAGGTCTTAGCAGGAGCTAGAGACAGGTTAACAACTGGATGGTTAAATGTGTGAGAGGTAAACAGTGGGAATTAAAATGAAGCTTGAAATGTGACATTCACATAGGGCTGGAAGTATAATTAAAATAATGGACTTGGTTTAATCAAATATTCTAATTCCAATTCCAAGCCGTACTACTGGACTTTCCTTCAGATTGGTTTCATCATTCAAAAAATAGTAAATGATACACAAGGATGAAATACTTCTGAAATCACTTTACAAGTCCAAAATGCTTTTTTCTGTAATTCACAAAGCTGTTGGTAAATCATGAGGCACACATGATTTGTAGCCCTCTTGACATTTCTAACCAGACATCTCAAAATTACACCCCTCTTGTATTACATGCTTTATTTGTTATAACCTATTTAATGGACACTCTTTGTGCTTTGACCGTAGTTTTCTAATGCTTTTATCAAGCTCAAGCCTGTAACATTTTTTGTTGAAAAAAGAAAAGTCACTGAGAGCAATGAAGCAATATGAAGACTTGATGATAATGCTTATATATAAATTAAAAGGACACAAATAGAGAAATATTGTAGGTAACCATTATAGCAAATTGCATTAATCATATTGGAGTATATTAATGACACATAATAATGAGTTTCATTATGACATTTCATCCATGTATAAAATGCACTTTTATCCTAGACACCCACACCTGTTACTCCTCTTGTCAACTTTCCATTCCCACTAATCTTCTTTCTCAACACTTCTACTTTTATATTATTTTATTTTAAACAGCCCAGTGACCTCAATTAAAGTTACTTACAGGGGCATGGGTGAGGATTTATTTGAAGACATATGGACAACTTACAAGTGGTTATACCATTGAACGAAATATCTCTTCCTTCCCTGGTGTCTACCACCTGTCTATAGATCCTCAAAGATGGATGGGTACTCTTGAGCCCATCCTCCCTAGAAATCTTTAGTTACCCAGAGATGTTTAAGTGTTGGGTATTGTTTTTAAAATTTTCACTAAAACTTTATTACAAAGAATTTACAAATAAAAATTCATACATCAAAATTAACCAAATCCAAACTCTATCCATCTCAGTGAACTTCTGCACAGCTGGAACAATCATTCTGAAGATGGGGATCATCATCTTGGATTTTAAGCTTGCACTTATCCACCATCTAAAAATGAAAAATCCATGACAGAGCTAAAACCAGAAAAACAATTAGCTTTATATCTTCTTCCATGACTCATGTGCCCATTCAGTTCTTCCTTGTTACCTAACATCATTTATCCTCTTGTTCTCCTTTCTGTATGTCACAGTGTACCCATGAGTGCATTTGTTTACATGTATGCAATACCACACACACACACACACACACACACATGCTATAGACTAGGATCCGTATATGAGGAAAAACATAAGGCTTTCTTCTTTCTGATATTGTGTGACATCACTTAATATATATCCTAAGTTGATAGTTTTCCTATAAATTATGTGATTTCATTTTTCTTCAGAGATGAATAGTATTCCATTTTATATATGCATCACGTTTTCATTATTCATTCACCAGATGATGGACAAAGAGGTTGGTTCTGTTTCCTTACTATAGTGACTATTGCAGCAATAAAAATGGGGGTTCAAATGACTCTATCATTGGGTGTGAAGTTCTCTGGGCATATGCCCAGGAGTGAAATATCTGTGTCACATAGTAGTCCTTTTTTAATTTTTGAAAACTATCCAATCTGATTTCTACAATGGCTATATTAATTTGTACCCACACCAACAGTGAGTAAGGGTTTCTCTTGCCTCAGATCCTCTCTGACTGTTGTTATTTGTTGATGACAGTTGTTCTGACTTGGATGAGGTGGTATCTCAGAGAAGTTTTAATTTACATTTCTCTGATGACTATGGACTTTGAATACTTTTAAAAAATAGTTATTAGTCATCTGTGTTTCTTTCTTTTTTCTTTTTCTTTTCTTTTTTTTGGAAAACTGTCAATTTGATTAATTTGCCCAATTATTGACTAATGCTTTTACTTCCCTAATATTTAATTTCTAAAACTCTTTGTAAATTCTGGATATTAGCCCCTTGTCTGAAGTTTATCTGGTAAAGATTTTTCCCATTCTGTAGGTTGTTTGCTCTGGTGATAGTTTTGGTGTGGTGCAGAAACTTTTCATTTTCAGGTAGTTCCGTCTTATGATATTTGGGGTTAGTTCTTGTGCTACTAGTGATCTAGTGTTTAGTAAGTTCTTGCCAACCTCAATGTCTTGAAGAGTATCCCTTCTATATATTTCATTCTACTAGAAGTTTCAATGTTTTTGGTTTCAAATTAAGGTCTTTGGTCCATTTGCAATTGATTTTTATACAAAGTGAAAGATATAAATTTAATTTCTCTTCTTGCTGGTACACAACCAGTTTTGCCAGCAACATTTGTTAAGCAGGCTATATTTTTTCCACTCAATGCTTTCACTTCCTTTGACAAAATTAAGTGGGCATAGCTTTGTCATTTTATTTTCAGATCCTCTGTCCTATTCTATTGGTCAAAGAAATCATTTGTTTATAGAGGGTAGTAGAGCTGATGTAATAGATGTCCCATGAGAGCAAGTCCCAGAGGCACCTCCAGACATTTGCAATGTATACATAAGAGCCAGGCTGGCAGACCTGGAACACAGGCTGAGAAGGCTCTGGGATAAGTTCATTTGCTTTGTTGTTTGGTTGAGTGGTAAGTGACCATAACAATACATTGTCTTAGAAAATGGCTTTAAAACCTGTGACATAGTTAAAATAATAATATTCCAAGAACCAAAACTCAAAGGTATCTATAAATAAGAATGACTATAGTAGAAGTTTCAAAATTTTAGTACAGAAGTACTAAATTTTTAGCTCAGAGGTAAATAAAACAAAAGTCAAACACAAACATAAGATGAAATGAATAGACCTTCCCTTGATCTGTGTGCCTAAGAGTTTAACTTAAGTTAGGAAAACCACTATAAGAATCAAATAGAGAAGAAATTCCTTTTAGCAGTTCCTTGATATGAGCAATAGTCATTCATCTATCCAGAGAGATCCCCTCAAGAACCATCCAGTTATTCATACCTACTTAGACTAAATGAAAGCTGTATGAAGAACCGTGTATAGTGTAGGTATTGGGAAACAGGGAAGTTCATCTACAAACAGATAAAATTCATTTGCCTAAGAAAGACAGGAAGGCAGACATCTCCAAATACAGAATTCAGATTGTCAAAATAGAATCCCAGTTGCTACACTGGAGTACAGAGAAAAGCTTCATTATTGGGAGAAATGGCAAGTGAGATGATTTTATGGTTTCAAGTTACTGGAAGAAAAACTTTCAGGCAAGGACACTAGTGATGCCTGTGAGCTGTAAGTAACTATAAGGGAAGCATCATGGGGAAGTACTGAGTCTTCAGCAGAGGCAAACCAGACACAGGTTGGAGTTGCAGTTTTGTGCTTGCTGCTACTTATTTCCTTCCTAATTAATATAAAAGTAAATAATAGCATATGCTTCAAAGAGGTTCTTATATTATTTTAAAAAATGGTAGATGTAAAGAACTCAAGGCATCATCTAAGAAAAAGCCTACTTGAGTTTTAATTCTTGTTATTAGTAAAATTTACGACATTAAGAATGCCAAGTTTTTTTAAGTATTCACATTTTTTTCTTTATCAGGCACAGTACTTGGAAATAAATATACTGGAACATTCTGATCATAAATATGGCTAATGGGAAGCTTATTATATTTTAGATTAATGTAGGACTTTGCCAAGTCTATCATTCATCCTTAAAGTAAGCATGTTATTTTGATATCTCCTGCTCACGAATAGACTGAGGGCCATAGATAAATATGTTTTTAAATTCACATAAGAAGCATTGCAGACTGATTAGAAAGCAAAAATACTTAAATATAAAGTGTCTACAATGTTGCAAGAGATCTCCATCTCTCTCGCTCACACTCTCATGTGTCTGTGTGTCTGTCTTTCTCTGTCTCTCTCTACGTGTGTGTGTGTATGTTTTTAAAATATCTACTCTCTCTTTTCTACCCTCTCAGAACACTAAAGTCCAGCCCATGTCTTACCTGCTCATTCCTAATCTTCCTAGGCAGAAATTTATTTTATGCATTTTAAACCTTGGTGGTCTGATAGAACACAGGAGGCTATTCCAATTGTTTTGTATCTGTTGAGAATTGCTTTGTGGCCAAGTATGTGGTCGATTTTGGAGAAGGTTCCATGGGGTGCTGAGAAGAAGGTATATTTTATGCATTTGTCTTACTAATTTGGAGTGGACACTGCTTGGTGGGTTTTGCTACTAACAGTCCCAACTGGTTTTACATCATTTGACCCATTTTAGTCAGAAATTATATTGCAATGATGTGTGCTAACTAGCACAGGTCTGGAGGACAATGTGTAACTTGTTCATAATAAAGCTGAAGACAACAGCCTTTCTTGCCACATTCCTTTTAGCAGCATCAATATTTATGTATCCAGCAATAGAATATAATTTCTTTCCAACTTAAGTAATTTTAGTATGTTAACTAAGATGGAATGGAAATTAGGAGATAATTGACAAAGCTCAAATTCAAACAGCATATTATTCTCATATGTGTTCACAATGATATTTTGAGAAACTGGTGAACCTTTGGCTTTGGTTTTCAAAATTTTACATGAGAAATAATGCTTTAATGTGAAGACTGAATGAGATACTAGATTTAGAGAAGCTCACATGTGTTACAATATCATGGACATCATTGTCCAACAATTCTACTCTCCAATCATCTCTTTAAGTACAAGCTACATTTTTTTCCTCTGTCCAAGATTTAGTATCTGGGAAAACACAAATAATAGTATGTATCTACTCACTTATTTATTTACATATTTCATATGATAACATAAACTAACAATCCTAGAATTATATTTTCATATTTATCTGTTTCATTTGTTATATATATATATATATATATAGTTTGTATATATACATACATATACAAATTGATTTATTTTAATAATTTATTTTAAAAAATTAGGCTGATTCTGAACCCAAGGAAATGACCATTAATCTTCACCCACTCAGAGCAACGAGATAATTCCCAAGAAGTGAAAATCAATACCATTTAGTTATTCAATACGATAGGATATGTCCTATTCAATAAGATGGGATGTGTCCTATTCAATAAGATGGGATGTGTCCTATTCAGTAAGATGGGATGTGTCCTATTCAATATAATTAGATATGTACCATTTGCCAGGAACCGTGCTCAGTTGCGAAAACGTCACAGTCATTGTGGTATCTGCTCTTCTTTACGCAACCTTATTGGCTACTGTGGGAAGCAGACACACACCACAATC
Organism: Peromyscus attwateri; assembly: GCA_902168425.1. Taxonomy (NCBI): domain Eukaryota; kingdom Metazoa; phylum Chordata; class Mammalia; order Rodentia; family Cricetidae; genus Peromyscus; species Peromyscus attwateri. The sequence goes on along the minus strand of CABHPP010139651.1, from coordinate 11,459 downwards.
ACAAGACTATTGAGGTGCTGTATAGCTACACTATAGTTAGCCGCTGGAGTACAGGGGCCCTGCTTGACGTGATCAAGAGGGAAGACTCTCCGGTGCAAGCACTCCTAAGCTTCAGCTGTAGTTGCTGAGGAGATAGTTTACACTGTCCTCAAAGGACCACTTTAGAGGAGAGAGAGTGGCTAATATCCAGATCATAGTTTAGCCAATGCCTCATCCTTTTGGGAGGGTAGCTCAGGTCTCCTAGAAGAGGAATTGTATTCAGTGACTCATTATGAAGAATGAACAATGATGTGTTTCTGTCGGCATAGAGACTGCTTGTGAATCTACTGATACTTTAATTACCGTCTGCAGTGCCACAGTCCCATAGCCAGTGCCCTACTGTCCACTCGGACCTCGACCTGGAGGGACTTCCAGCCCCTCAGCTGGCTCTGCTGCAGCCATTATGTGTAAGTTTAAACCAAGTCTATCATGCCGTTTACCAACAAGTACTCAGAAGTCGGATGTCGGGAGGAAAATCTGCTGGATCAGAGAGGCCAGGAAGCAACCGGCTGACCTTCCTTTTTGACTGGAAACTCAGCAAGAGTCATGTCTCTCCAATTATCCCAAACCAAAAAGAAGCCGAAATTCCAAGTCCCTGCCCTACTCTTTCCTGTGCGTCTCTCTCTCCATACTCCTGCTTCCTCTGGATGCTCTATGGCTAATTCCAGTCAACTAGTTACTGGCTCCACCCCCTGAGCCAAGATTTATTTTATTTAATTAACACAAACACAGACTTAGGGTTCACAGTGTGATTGAATATCCTGCAAAAGAACAATCCAAAAGCTTGTGATCTGATTGTAGTTGTGATGAGTCCCTATACAAAGACCTAACAACTTAAAGAGGCCTCACATTCTTTAGACCAAAAAGAAAGTATTGAAATGTTCTATGCACATTGGAGGTTCATTTTCCTTGATGAACTTAAGTCAACAAAGATAATATCTTGGAAGTGTGTTGTTAATTCAATTGCCTTTGAAAATGTTCTAGAGCTGAAGGGACTTAATTGTCCTATGGTGTCAGAAAAGAGTCTGAGTACTGACATCACCCCCATCATTCTCAGTACCTTGCCTCTAACCTTGGTAATCACTAAACTACTTTCTACTTGTGGATTTAATACATGAGTATGTATAAGATTATTTACCACCCTATGACACAGATATATGACATGATTTTCTTAGATATGCTCTCCTACAACAAAGAGGGATTTTCATTACAATTACAGAAGGTTAATAGTGCTTTTCCTATCTATCATCTATCTATCTATCTATCTATCTATCTATCTATCTATCTATCTATCATCTATCTATCTATCACACTCTTCCAGTATCTTCTCCCTTCCCTTCTCCCTCCCTCCCTCCAGGACCTCTGTGCCCCAAGCAGAAGAAAATGAATTATCCCAGATTCTACCCTGACTGTGTATGATTTTTCACTGGAAGTAAATAAAACTCAGCATTGCAAAGGGAATAAAGATACAAGTTATTTCTCTTTATGTGTTTTCCCCTGAATGTGCCATGGAGACATAGGATTGGTTAAGGCAGTGATTATATGCTTATTGACAATTAACATGAACAAACTCTCTCACGGTTTGCTTAAAAGAAATGTCTCGTTCTTTTGTTTTTAACTGTGTTTTCTCTGTCTCTCAGGCATATGTGCTAAAACAGGGAGGATAATAAGCACCACAAGTTCATGTTGGAAGTGTCACTTCAAATCTCTAAGCAGATGCTTCTGAAGTCTCCCATCATGTCCATTCTCAATTCTTCAGAAATTGAGGTCACCACCTTCTTCCTGATTGGAATCCCAGGCCTGGAGCATGTTCATGTGTGGATCTCTATTCCCATCTGCATCATGTACCTAGTGGCCATCCTGGGCAACTGTACTATCCTCTTTGTGATCAGGACTGAACCCTCACTCCATGCACCCATGTACTATTTCCTTTCCATGCTTGCCATCTCAGACTTAGGTCTGTCCCTGTCCTCCCTTCCCACCATGCTCCGGATCTTTGTGTTCAATGCCACAGGAATCTCCCCAAATGCCTGCTTTGCTCAAGAATTCTTTATCCATGGCTTTACAGACATGGAGTCCTCAGTGCTCCTGATCATGTCTTTTGACCGCTTTTTAGCCATACGCAACCCTCTTAGGTACAACTCTATTCTCACCAGTGCTAGAGTTGCCAAAATGGGATTGGTGTTTCTTGTTAAAAGCATGCTCCTAGTTCTCCCATTTCCTTTCACTCTGAAAAGACTGGAATATTGCAGGAAAAGCCTTCTTTCTCACTCTTATTGTCTCCATCAAGATGTTATGAAGCTGGCCTGCTCTGACAACACAGTCAACTTTTTCTATGGTTTCTTTGTTGCACTCTGTATGATGTCAGACAGTATGTTCATTGCTGTCTCCTATGTGTTCATCCTGAGGACTGTGATGGGAATTGGATCCCACAAAGAGCGTCTCAAGGCCCTCAATACCTGTGTCTCCCACATCTGTGCCGTGCTCATCTTCTATGTACCCATCATTGCTTTAGCATCCATGCACCGCTTTGGTAGGCACAAGTCACCCATGGCCATGATCCTCATTGCTGACATCTTCTTGCTAGTGCCACCTCTGATGAACCCCATTGTATATTGTGTAAAGACACGGCAAATTCGTGAAAAGGTTCTAGGAAAATTAGGTCTAAAGTAAAAATAGGGCAGAGGCAGTGACCTGGGTCAGAGTTAGTCGGGATCACCAAGAAGATAATTTATTTCTTTCTATGCAAAGTATTGTCAAAGATTCATCAATAACATTTTTCTCAGACAAGTTATAGGCAGACTCAATCTTCTGAGCTAGCAAAGGCAGGTGAATTCAAGTTGATCTGAATAGAGACTCGCCATCATCTTTCTTAATCATTTTTTGTAATTAATACAACCAGTAGGCTGAATACTATGTGAACATAAGGTTCACGTGGGAATTGACAGGTGAGTCAGGAACAGTTATGCAATATGACTGAAACTGAGTTCACTCACTTATATTTTGCTTTACTGTTTACAGCATGAAGTTCTTACTGTCACTTTGAAAATAATTAATATTAGAATAATTTAGAATTATAGGATGCTATTATTCCAATTTAAATCAATTTAAAATTTTATTTTAGATTATTTTCTTTCTTTCCAATATGTTATTCTTTAAGAAAAAAAAGGGAAAAAAATTTTCTCTACATTATTTTTGAGCTGCCAATGTAAGGATAAAGAGGGAGGACCATATTATTGGTAAGAATTAGAAAAGATGCAAAGAAGAAGCATGTGGCATTTTTAATCATCTGGCATTTTCATTAACTGTTCTAAAATATCTATTATGAAATAAAAGATATATAATATGTATCTATATTCTAACAAAATAAAAAGCTAAGATAAAAAGCTGAAATGACTGAGTCTTTCAAACAATTTTCTTGTTTCCTATTCTACTTTTATTTGTGATTATTTATTGCTAGACAAAGTTAAAAAGTAATACTTATGATAATTCAATACTTTTAAAATTGTACATAAATTGGAAGAAAATTGTCAATAAATTTCAATGTTTTGCTACTTAAGCTGAACTTGCAAATAATTTTATTTCAAAGAATCATTTGACAAAGTTATTTTTTCATGTTTAAATACTCCAGGCTTTATGCCCCAGGGCAGTTTACTGGAGTTATTATTGTTGGATATCTGAACATGACTGACACCCCTGGCTTAACTGGGGAAAAGCATGTGTGCCTCTTCCTGGGTTCAATGCTCAATCGTTTCTCAGTGGCTCCACACGTTCTCTAGCTATGTTACAATACTTAACTTCAATTTTTTAATTTGTATGTTGTTTCAATTAAAGAATTAGACAAATCATATATACTACTATATCTCCAATGGTTGGCTAAAATTATAATCAGAGAAAAAGAGACACATATGCAGAGAATATCTAATTCTTCACATATTATGGTGAGGATCAAAATAATGGCCTTTTGGGTGAACATTCCACAAACATTCCACCACTACTACATTCTCAGACCTTGGTTTTCTAAGTCATGGCTTCAGTATATAGCTTAGGCTGGTCTTGATTTCACTGTGTAGCCCAGGTCAGCCTCTAATTGTTCCATTCTAATTTCTGAGTCTCTAATTCTACACCCTTATTGTGGGGATAACAGGCCTGAACCACTACACTCATTTAAGAAAAGCCACATTGTTACAATTGAGAGGTAGGTAGGTTAATCTAAACTCAATAAATTTGCTCCTAAAAATGAGTCATGTTCTATTACACCATAAAGAAATTATATTGTAATCAAGGAATCCAAAAAGAATATTTATACCTCTCTTAATTTTTGAGTTCAGAAATTCAAATCCCTATCAGATAGACTATTTTTGCACCAGAAGAGTAAATAGGCTTCTAAAAAAAAAAAGTCTTTTCCTCTCAGCTTTCTTATAGATTCTATACATTTCTCCTCAAGCTTACAGTATTAATTCTTTTAGAATTTACCCAAGTCATTCTAAAACAGAAGTTACAAAAGTGTATGAGTAAATAAACAATAATAACAAATAGAAACTGGGTTTATGTGATAATGACATTTATTAAAAAGCTGAAATTTCTGTTTTTCTTAGTAAATCAATAAAGAGAACAAGCAAAAACATTCAATATCAATGAATCCTGTAAAACTTAACACATGGAGAAATATCACATCATGCAAAATAGATTGACTAGTCAAATAACACTGAAAAGACAAATGGCAATCTATGTAAGTATTATAAGTGTAGGTTTGGTATTTTGTCATAAGGAAATAAAATATATTGAGATGACTTTAAGTTTTATTTAGATTATGAACATACACTTAACTGGGTGGTGGTGGCCCACGCCTTTAATCTCAGTACTCGCAGGAAGAGGCGGGCGGATCTCTGTGTGTTAGAGGCCAGCCTGGGCTACAGAGTGAGTTCCAGGACTTAGTGTGAGCATGTGAAAGAGGAGTTCATTACTACTCCTGTTCTACAGTTGTTAAAGCTTTAAAAATTAATTTGAAAAAAATCTTTACAAATACCCATATTTCCAAAGTATTTTGTGTTTGAATCTAAGCCCAGAAACTATAAATCCAAAGCATACAACTTTAGACACTACGTTGGATTTTCAATAATTATGTTTCCTTCTAAAATTAGGATTTCAGTTTCTAAGGATCTAAGAGTACAATGAGTGGTATTATCAAATACATATTTGTGAGAACTTATTTAGAGAATTACTGAAATATTTAAAGTAGTAACTAGCAACATAAATTATGATTAAATATATGCCACACTGTATTAACTAAGTGATATTCACTAAATTAAATGTTAGGGATTACCTAAAGGTATAGTCCTGATATCAAAGTTCTTACACCCTGGTGGTAGAAAGAACATTAAATTAATAATTAAATTTACTGACTGAGTGTGGAAACTTGAAGTACACATAAATGAATAATAAATGACTTATTCTGATGGAGCATGAACCTGATGAAATATCTGAAACACTTGAATGTGTTGCTTAAAAGGAACTAATACAAATAACTTTAATCATAAGTAATGTGAATAGTGCTTGGTAATGGTTATCTGAAAAATAGAGTGAGCTAAACAAAGCAGAATCACTACGCCATCAATGTCTCTGCAGAACTGTGGAGTTTTCCAGAAAACTGAAACAAACAGAAAAGAGTTTAGGGCTGGTGTTCCCTACTTTCTAAAGAAACAGGTAACTCAGCTCAGACTATCTGTTGCTTTACTATGTTCAGACATGGATTATTCTAGGTGGAAATAAAGTTTCCTAATTCCAGAAGTGGAAGAAAATTTTAGAAAAATTCTGATGTACTATCAATACCATACCCAAGGCTATTTCATTACAAAACAAATATCCTTAATTATGGTGGTCTCAAGATGTCAGAATTGCATCAAAACTACTGATTATACACAACATAAAATTACTCATATTTTGGTTAAAACTTATTTATTTATTATGTATACAGTGTTCTGCCTGTACACCTGCCTGCAGGCCAGAAGAGGTCACCAGATCTCATTATGAATGGTCATGAGCCACCATATGGTTCCTGGAAATTGAACTCAGGACCTCTAGAAGAACAGCCAGTGCTCTTAACTGCCAAGCCATCTTTCCAGCTCCTAAAATTACTCATTACGCAACACTAAAGTCACTGCATAACGCTGCTGTGTCTAGGGAAGTAGAGTATGGAGGCAGCTGGCTAGGTAGAAGGCAGCAACCACTTTCAAACAAAGGCTAATGTCTTGAGGCAGAGTCTGCACTTGCTAGAGAATAAGAATAAGAACCTATCCTAACATGTCCAGGCCATGCAGCAACAATGAAGTCAATATGTAACTTGCTGTATTGTACTAAAGGGAAATATATAAGCAATTTAAATTGTAAAGGCATCACCTTTGTTAAGAAAATAAAAGAGGTTAACAAAAGATATATAAGAGTGCCTGTGCAAGGAAACAGGACTCTGATTTGAACTGAAAACAGCATGTAAGCCTTTTCTAGACTTTTTAATTACACATGTCTATGTCTGTGTCTTTGCACAAACAAGTAACTTTTCCTTTCACCAGCAGGAGTGGGAGAAAGAAACCCCATCACTCCTTGGGGAATATAAACCTCAGTGGGGGAAAAGAAGCATTTACTTAGTCAAACACAAAATTATAAACATTGTCATTTGTTTCTGCTCTAAATATGCCTGCTTTACTGTATAGTAATTACAGAGATAGTAATTCCATTGGAAGGATTTTGAGAGTTTCTTGTCACGTGTGTGTGTGTGTGTGTGTGTGTGTGTGTGTGTGTGTGTGTGTGTACATGTGTATGCATATATGTGCTGTTGGTCCATATAAGAGGGCAATTTATGCAAATCAGTTCTCTCCTCCCTAGGGTGGGTTCAGGGGATCAAACCCAGGTCTTCGGACTTAACAGCAGGTGTGTCTACTCATGATGCCACCTCACTGTCCATGAAAGTATCATTCTGTGCACATAAGAGTCCATGTAAGTGCTTTAAATATCATCATTTTATGCATTTGCTCACAAATTGGCTTTTAAATGTGTTTTTTTAAGCTCTCATAAACTCAAGGTCATGTGGTCTTTCTCACTCCTTCAATAAAGTTGAAATTTCCTTATTAATCATCATGCCTGGAGATAACACTAACAAATCATCTTCCCCTTTAACCATAACTCATGTACTAGAAAACTGTCTCCTTATATCCCACCTTCCTCTGAGGCTCCTCACACTGTAGTCCCTTGGACCCTTGAATTGGAGCAGCCTGTAAATGGCCCGGCGAATAACCTTGGTCTTCAAGCTGTAAATGATTGGATTCAGCACAGGAGGCAAGAGCAGATACATATTGGCCAAAATACTACAGATCACCCTGGGAGTAGAACTAAAGAGACGGTGTGCCACAGACAGTGTAATCATTGGCACATAGAAAATAGTCACAGCACAGATGTGACAGACACACGTGCTGAGAGCTTTTTGTTGCTTTTTGGGGGCCACAATGCTCAGAACAGTACGAAGGATCAAGATGTAGGAGAAAAGAATGAACAGTAAGTCAGTGCCATTCAGGTAGAGCTGAAGAAACATTCCCCAAAAGCTGCTGATCCAGGGGTTGGTGTATGTGAATTTGATCACATCTGGATGGAAACAAAATGGGTGGGAAAGCTCTTGGCCTCCCTGGAAAGACACACTGTTGACGGCCATAACTGAAGGAAATATGAAAACCACTTGTCTTATACAGATGATCAGTCCAATCACAAAACTCATCATGTCTGTGAGGAAAGTAGCATACTTCAGAGGGCTACAGATGGCCATGTAGCGATCAAAGGCCATAGCCACCAACACTGAAGACTCCAGGAATGAGAAGCAATGCACAAAGAACATTTGAATGAGGCAAATTCTAATGCTGATCTCCCGGGCATGAAACCAAAGAACGCCAAGGACAGTGGGAAGGGTTGTGATGGTCAGACCTAGATCAACAACAGAGAGCATGGAGAGAAAATAGTACATGGGCTTGTGGAGACTCCGTTCAATGATAATAGCCAACAAGATAATACTGTTTCCCAAGAGTGCAACAGTGTAGAGACCACAAACAGGAATGGAGATCCAGACATGAGCAAGTTCCAGTCCAGGAAAGGCAGTAAGAAGAAAGCTGGAAGAGGAGGACGTGGTGTTATTGAAGGTCAGCATCGTGAGTTGAAGACAAACTCTGGGGAAAAAAAACAGTAATACTAATGTGTGTCATCATATCCTTCTTGCAAGTCCCTATGCTTTTATACATCTTTCTCAAATTACACAACTGTGTTCTGTATTTGGAACTCCCCAGCCTCCATAACATGAAGGGGTTAAAACCTCTGATCTAATTTCTACAGCACCTTGGACCATTCTTGCTAGAGCCTAGCCCCATTTTCTTGCTTCTGCTCTCTCTCTCTTAGATATTACTGTCACTTGCATTTTAGACTCCAAATATCTTCAAAAGCTCTTGTGTTGAACTCTGGTCCCAAATACACACTGTTTATAGTTGAACTTTTGAAAAGTGATTGAATCATAAAATCTCCAAAATCATGGATGTATTAATCCATTTAGATTAATAGGATATAAAGAAGTTAAGTAAAATTTAGGTAATGAGATCTACTCGAAGGAAGTTAGTCACTGAGGATGTACCATGGAGGGATGTGTTTTGATCCCTGCCTTTTCCTCTTCTCTGTCCCATAGTTGCCATCAAATGAGCCATTTTTTCCCCACCTTGGGCTTCTACCATAGTGTACTGCCTTACCACAGGCATAAGCAACCAAGTCAAGTATCATGGACTGAAGCTGTAAGACTAAATGAGCCTTTCCCCTTTATAAATTATTTATCTTAGGTTCATTCTCATCTTATTTTCCAGATTAGTTCTATCTTGAAATAAAGTCTTTTAGATATCTTTCATATAAATGTAGACTATGAAATAATAATAGCCATATTTGTAACCTGATAGGATTTTGTGCCGAGTCACTAAGCTATCTCTGAGTTGTTGTTGTTGTTGTTGTTGTTGTTTGAGGTGCTGCTGTAACAACATTGTTTTTATTAGGAAATGTTTTTATTCATTTTACATACCATCCACAGATCCACTCTCATCCCTCCTCTCGTTCCCCCCAGCCTCTCCTTCAACCCACCTTTCTATCTCCTCCTCCAAAAAGGTCAAGGAGTTTTTCTAGAGATAGCACTAGAGTATTAGAGAAGCACTTTGGTATCACACTGCCACTTGTGATACTCACAAGTTGATGCTGCTGTTAATATGATTCAAGATGTTGCTGTCCAGATGAATCCTTGTAGCTGAATCATGGGTCACCCTCTCCTCATACTCTCCTAGTCTATTTTTAGTATGTATCCTTTATTTTATTTCCTATTGAAATAATTCCAATAAGTCTTCCTTTTCCCACCTCACATATTGGTAAGATGCCCTCACTGCTCTCTGTTTCTGTTTTTCTGTGTGGCTTCCCAGCTCCACTAAACCATCTAATTTCTATTCTTTCCTCCTTATTACACTTTTGCACTGTTGTTTCTATGCCTTCCCTTTGAGATCCATCATGTGACTTTGAACCCACTTACTGCAGGTATACTGTTTTAAAGAGTCTTGTCAGGACTTCTGAACATTATTCTAGAATAACTCTTATTTTCCCTACATGTCCAACTAACCAGGAAAAAAAAGATTAGTGCTTTTTAATTGCAGACACAAGTCTGTATTGGACCAGCCATACTGAAGGTAGCATTGGCTTATACAAGAGACAAGAAACAATGACTCAGATAAGACCCACTCTACTCTATTCTTTAGTAATTCAAAGGCTTGTATCACTGCCTCCAGCACCAACAGCAGCAGAGCCCAGCCTCTGTAGCTCCCAGATGCTATGAAATTTTCATTTGTCAATATTCTATTTTTTTTTTCACAATCCACAACATACGTTGACAACTCCAGAACATGCTAAACTGAAAATTCTCCTTTGCTAATAAATCTTGGGACCACAATGTTTGGACATTGAATTAGATTTTTAATTATAAGGCAGAAATGATACTGAAAATTGGTATAAGCAAGTGTTATCCTTTCAATCTGGAGTGTTAGTTTCTTGATAGTTAAGCATGTGAGTCTTACATATCTCAGTGCTAGCTAGTGATACACGAGCTGGAACAACAGAAAGCTTTGATTAATATCGATTGCAGAATAATTATGATGGTCACAATAAAGAGTTTCTAGCTCCTTTTCTCTTTCTCTTATTTTCTCCCCATCCTTTGTTTCTTCATCTCAATTACGATGATTATCTAACAATGTCTCTCTATTTCTTCAACCACATTATCCATCTTCTAAGATTTTCTTGAGTTTTCTTTGATCTTTCTCCTCCCATCTCTGACATTAATTTCCTCCCTTCAATCCCTTCCCATATACACACTCCACTTACCTGGTCACATCTCTTGAGCCTCTTCACATAACAGAGATAAACCAGTTCCCAAGGAGGGGACTATATAGGGAGTGTCACAGAGTCACCAGACAACAGTAATCTTGATTACTGAAGTACACTAGATAAATACAAGAGTGATGAGATCAATATGAAATGTTCTCCCAAAGCAGCTCAGGCATAACTTAACACACTGCTTTCAGGCTCAAACAAACCCCATCCATCAAAGCTGGGAGCAAAGGCCTGGCCCTGGAGGCTGCCTGTAATAGGTGTCCACAGAAACAGCCTGCTTGTGTCAGATAACTACATCCATTTCTCTTCCCCTAGCCCTGGGCTACAGATTATCAGCCAAAGAAGCTCCCTAAATGTCAGAGATTAATTAGGACAGGGTGGAAAAGGTAATCTCTCTCTTCAATGATGCTAATATGCCTTTTGTCTAACAAGTTCTAATATCTCATCAACAATTCCCTTGTTCTTCCTCTTATACAAGAGTTCTTCCTGAGAAGCCATAATAGTTGAGTCATGCCTGTTTTCTATTTGGCTTCTAAGTATAAGCAACTTAATATTTGATGAGTATAGAAACTACACTATACTGTTTAAATATATTGTTATATGCATTTGTAATCAACCTAGTGAATTAAGTGGTAGTCTTCATTTTGTCACAGCTGAGGGAAATAAAGACCAAAGAGTGAGTAACCTTATCTAAAAGCTAGCACATTACAGAGCTGGAATTTAAGTGTATGTCTTATTGTAAAGTTCTGGAACTTACTCAATCAGCTACTGTGTGGTGATATTTTATTTGTGCTGAAATGTGGTGATATTTTGTTTGTGCTATAATGAATAAAGCTTGCCTGGAGATCAGGGGGAAAAGGCCAGCTATTTTAAGTAAACAAGAAGTCAGGCAGCTCACGCCCTTAATCCTATCACTTAGCAGGCAGGATCTCTGTGTGTTCAAGGCCACACTAGGGAACAGAGCCAAGCTTGGTGACACA
>CABHPP010139650.1:22402-52333 GCA_902168425.1 Peromyscus attwateri | reverse complement strand
TATTGCTTATAAACTGTATGGCCGTGGCAGGCTTCTTGCTAACTGTCCTTATATCTTAAGTTATCCATTTCCATAAATCTATATCTTGCCACATGGCTCGTGGCTTACCGGCATCTTTACATGCTGTTTGTCCTGGCGGTTGCTGGCTGGCAGGCTGGCAGGCTGGCAGGCAGTCTCCTTCTGCCTTCCTGCTCTTTTAATTCTCTCTGTTAGTCCCGCCTACTTCCTGCCTAGCCACTGGCCAATCAGTGCTTTATTAGCAACACATTTGCCATACAGAATATCCCACAGCACTCTCTCTCTCTCTTTCTGTCTCTCTCTCTCTCTCTGTCTTTCTGTCTCTCTCTCTCTAACATTTTTTAATAAAGTTATCCATGGTAAATGCAGTTATTTCTAGGTAGTTTTGCAGGTGTCACAATGACCCCGTGTGCATCAGTAAAGATATATTTGCTATAGTTAGATGGGCTTTTGACTCAGGCAGCTTCTCTGTCTGGTGACATAGCTGTCTGAATTACTATTGTCTCATGTTTTGTCCATCTGGATGCACGTCCTTCATCATCGTCAAAGAAGCTTTGGCCAGCCATGTGGCTTCTGTTCTTATTTCCCTGTCCTGAACTATTGACAAACTAAAATAACTACAACCAGATTGATAAATGGGGCAGATTATATATTCAGCAAGTAGAAAATGTTGTTTACAACTCTTCACATGCAAATGAAATATGTATCAGAATAGCAGACCCACCACAGGATCAAAGGTTATTGTTCAAGATAATTTTCTATAGTTTAAATAACATTTAAAAATCAGTGATACTGATTAAAACCTCATATGTGGTATATCCTAGAAATGAATGTTTCAGTATTTAAAACATAAGATTCTCTCAGTCATGCTTAAATTTTAGGATGATGTAATATTGCAGTAGAAATCCTGTTGTACACTAACTGCCAAAATGTCTTATTCCTCATCAAATATCTCAGCATCTCTTGGACTTTTGAGTTGATACATACATTATATATATATATATATATTCCTCTTCACTTGTTTCGCTTCCTTTGAGTTACATACTGGATTTTTCAACAAATATGGACCTATATCTTTAATATCACCCCCAAAATGAAATATTAACAAATATATCATATTTTGACTGAAATTTTCACATATAAGCTTTCAAGTATGTCAACATTAGAAAAGATTATTTTATTCCTAATATTTACAGTTAGAGCTGTAAAACAATGGCTATTGTAAGTTCATGAGCACTGTTGGTTGGATGACTACCCTCCAGTGAAGACCACACATACAAAAGTATATGAAAGATGGGGAGCAATTGGGAGAAGGAATGAATATGATCAAAATACATTGTCCAATATTGTATAAGAAATAACAGAAAATGAGAAAATATGCAAATAAAGAGCACCTTTACAGTAAATCCTCTGATAATTATCTAATGGGAGCCCATTTTCCTAATTCTTGGGTATCTGACCACAGCTACTAGATTGAATTTTATTTTTAAGGAATTAGAAGCATGTAGAACAAAAATGGTCTGGTTATAATATTTTAAAAATATATATTTCAGTCAGCCAGACATGTTTTCTTGCAGATTTTTTTTACATTTTAATTTTAATTTTTTTCTAGTTGTTAAGGATAAACCCTGGGGTTTATCACCATAGAGGCAGAGAAGACAATGTCATTGAAAACAAATTGGCTCAATCAACTTAGATGATTAAAGCTAACTTTTAGAAGTTAATTGCAAAACTAGGCATTGTATAAAAGAAGGAAAAAAGGTTCTATTTTATTTTTAAATTCAAATTCTCTTCACTTTTTTTGGATCTTGCTCAAGGATTCAGTTCAAAAACTGACTATATATAAATTGCCTATTATAGTCAAAATTAAGTTCCCATTTAACAGTAAGTGAATGCAAGTTTAAGCAGGAGCTTGGATGAAGGAAGTATTGAGAGTGTTATGTGAGACTGTTCCTGCAGAGATGCGAACAAACATCTACTCACTACAGAGAAGAAGCCAAGAACAGTCCATAGTATGGATATCATCAAAGTCTAACTTAGAGTACCAAAGAGTTTCATTGGGGTACTTACAGGAGTATGGGCGAGCGGCTTCTTATATGAACAGTAGCAACTGGAGACTCTTAGGGATGCTAGACTCCCTCTAACGTTTTTGCTATCAGTGGGAGAGTGGGTGTCTTTTAAAGAGTCTGGGACTCATTTATTACCTTGTGTTATCCATTTAAATCTCTCAACCCAAAAAACTTTGTACAAAGGAACAAAGGAATAAAGAAAGCAGGGTGGAGGGGTGGTCTATAGAGAGGAAGTAAATTCACAAGATGAAAAAATGGCTCTGAAATATTTTTGCTTCAAGTGTTAAGCTCTGATGGTAATACTGCTTTCTAACATTTGCTACATATTAGGATCACCTGGAGTTTTGAAAATACTGTCTGTGCCCACTGTTAAAGATTATTGATCCCAATACTCCAGTACAGTTTTAGCTATTCAAATAATAATTGCATTTCTTTTGGTATTTACTGAGCTGACATTTAAGAAAAATAGTTCAAGTATAAACTTACTGTCAATACCTCTCCCCATGTAAGCATTCTTTTCAGCATTTCTCCATTCTCTCCTCTCACTCTGTATGCTCTGGAGAACAGCACTGTTTGTAGAGGAAAGACTGAAATAGCTGAAGGAGTTTGAAAGCTAGGAGGCTGGTCTGTGGCCTCGTTCTTGCTGGTTGTTAGGGATATGACTGACTTGCTTTGCCATTGTGCAATTGCCTTAATCCTCTGTTCATTCCTTTCTAATACAATCAGTTCCTCTTCCATTGTGTTGACAACAGGTTTCTCTGTTCCTAAGCCTGACCCACGATTATGGGAGCCATCTTCTTTGAACCTGAATGCTTCATGTCAGAATCTATTCCAGTCACGATGTAGTCATCACTGGGGCAGATGGGATATTTGTAATCCCTTTAAAGTATGTGCTGCCTGTAGGCTGGCTAATTCCTGTGCTTCACAGGACTACAATCTGCACCATCCCGAGACTGTGTGTGATCCTTGTTCCTGGAGGTGTTTACAAGAGGAACAATGACTGTCACACTCAAAGCTCTGCTTTTAGCATCTAGATTCTTGTAAAAACTAAAAATAAACAAACACTTCACACATGTTCCAGAGGCTGTGCTATTCTGTATAGCTGTATTCTTGACTCATTTTCTGAAGTGCTATGGAAATGAATATGTACACAGTGTTCTTCCATTTCCTGAGTAGTGAACATGGAGTATTTTCAGCAGAGTGGTTTAAGTTCTGTATGTTTGATCAGATATCAGTTCCTACCCCTCCTGCCTGAGTGCCTAGATTTGGTATATATGTGAAAAGTTAAATTTTTTTCAGGTGGTCTCTTGCTAGACAGATATGCTGCTGAGACAGACTGTAGAGTTTGTAGAGGATAGCCTCTAATTTGCCATCTCCTACCTACCTGGAACTCTCTACCAGTTTCTACTGAATGCTGACCCTAATAGAAACCAGAAAAGAGGCCTGAGGCAAATTTCCTAGTTGAGCCAACCAATCTACTTTGTTTTCTTCCTTCCTTTCTTCCTTCTTTCCTTCCTTCCTTCTTTCCTTCCCTCCCTCCCTCCTTCCTTATCTCCTTCCTTTGCTGTCTCCCTTTCACTTTTCCTCTTCCTTCTTCCCCTTCTTTCTTTCCTTCCCTTCCCTCCTTCCTCCCTCCTTCCCTTCTTTCCTCTTTCCCTATCTTTCTCATTCACATACTGAGATTTTTCCCTTTCTTCTAAAATTATTCCCCTTTAGTACAGATAGCTATTATATTTTTTTTTCTTATTAGGTCAGAAGTGCTGGTTTTCTGGGCACAGGGATGTCTACTTTTTAGCTTTTAGTAAATCTCTATGCTACATTCTCTAATTTTGCCCTTTATCTCCCTGATCCACACAGTTTCCACCACTAAATTCTTGCCCTTTAAAAAGTAGTTTTTGGTTATTTTCTTGCTCTGAGTTAAAAGAAAGCCACTCAGATTTTCCATTAATTTATTTATTCCATTATGTATCTGCTCTGTATTAAGCAATAAATTATAATTGCTGAATAGATGTCACAAGAAAAATACACACACAAAAGGCTTATGGTTAAAAAATATTCAAACATTATTCCTTATGTCTAGTGAAAAAGAGCTAACATTAAAAAAACTGTAATTATTCGTCCTTCAGTCCTTCACCTTCTTCAGGTTTCCTTTGTTCAACCTTACAAGGATCTGGTCTTCTGAGACTGTCACCCGTCTTTCAGTTCCCCTTAATTCTACTCTTTCCGTTTTCTGAGGCATAGTCTCTTATTAATACCCTATTGTGATCAATGAGACTGTGCACTAACTGGTTTTCTGAATCTGATGCTATTGTATACGATCTGTGTATCCGATATCAGCTCCATAAAATGAATAAACATTTTAATTAGCATATAATTAATTACATTTCTCCTCTTCCATTTCCTCCCCCATACGCCCCCTTGTGCTCCCACCTCTGCTCACTCCCAAAATCATGTGGCAGCGTGGACGGCTTCTGCCTAGACATCCGTCTTCTACTTCCAGGTGGCAGTCAATGGCTGGGTCTTCAGATCCGACTTTTCAGTACCCGACTGCAAAGATGAAGGAAGCTAAGGAGGAGGAAAAGATAGGGAGGGAGAGAGGGAGGGAAGATGGGATTAGGAGGTAGGGAGGAGCTGGCAGCGGAGAGAGTGAGGGAGGTCTGGGATCCGTTCCTCTTGTCAGTCAGTATTTTTGTCAACTTGACACAAACCTAGACGCATCTGGGAAGAAGGAACCTCTGTTCCCTTCACTTACCTTCATCAGATTGACTTGAAGGCATGTCTGTGGGAACGCTCTTCTTGGTTAATGCCTGATGTGGGAGGGCCCAACTCTCTGTTGGCAGCACCACTCCCTCCAGTGCAGGAGTTCCTGAGGTGTGCACAGCTTTGATGCAGGGAGAGGGGCTTGGACCTGCCTCAACTGTACTACCAGGCTCCTCTGACTCCACCTAGGAGGCCTTACCTTTTCAGGGGAGGGGATGAGAGGGTGGATGTGGGGAGGGGAACTGGGCGGGGAGAGCGGGAGGAGGGATGAAAGGGGATCTGTGGTTGGTATGTAAAAATGAATAAAAGTTTTTTTCTTAATTAAAAAAAAAAAGACTGCAGGCTGAGAAAGCCACAGGAAGCAAGACAGTAAGCAGTAATCCTCCATGGAGTGTGCTTCTATTCTTGCCTCCAGTTTCCTGCCTTGACTTCCTTCAGTGATAGACTCTGATTGGGAAATATACGCTGCCTTAGTCACTGTTCTGTGGCTATGAAGAGACACAGTGGCCAAGGCACCTCCTATGAGAGAAAGCATTTAATGGAGAGTTACAGTTTCAGAAGTTTAGGCCATTTTTATGGCGGCAGGGAGCATGGCAACATGCAAGCAGGCACTGGAGCAGGAGCTACGTCCTGATCCATAGGCAGAGAGAGAGAAAGACTGGGCCTAGTGTGGATTTCTGAAATACCCCCAGTGGCATACTTCCTCTGTCAAAGCCACATTTTCTAATTCTTCTCAAACAATGCCATTCCCTGATAATTAAGCATTCAAATACATGGGCCTATAAAGCCATTCTTAGTCAAACCACCACATATGCCAAATTAAACTCTATCATCCTTAAATTGGCTTTGGACAACACTTTCTCAAAGCAACAGAAAAACCAGATTAGAACAATGCCCATTGAACTTTTGAACTTAGTTTCCCAACACTTACCTTAAAGCTCTCATTTCAAGGAAAGTCACACTGGAGCTAAGCTTCCCTGTATAAATTTTGACGACACATTCTAGTCTGTGTTATCATCTCTATAATCTTATAAAGTGTTCTCTGGAAGGTATTTTAATCCACTAGAATGCTGGATATTTTCCTCATGTCTGTCCCTGAATAATAACACTAATAGGTGACATTGCATTAAAATCTGTTTCATTATACAGTTGTAAACAATTTATTGAAACACTTCACAATTTGAAGACACCCTCTTTTACTTAAAATGCTAAAAATATTATTTTTCCTATTGCCACCACGAATTACATGGAACTTAGTGGTTTAAAACCATAGAAACATGTTCTTTTTTTTTTAAGTTATGGAAGACAAAAGCAAGTCTTGGACTAAGGTGAATGTGCAGAAAGAACTATGTTCCTTATAAATGGTGTAACGGAGATTATACATTTATACCCTTAAAAGTAATACTGGCTGTGTCCTTTGGCTTCCTGCTCTTCCTACAATATCTTAAGTTTAGTCTCTTCTTGTCCTCTTGTGTTTTTTGTCTCTCATGTTGTCTGAATAGGAATTGTTTTTTCTCCCTTTTATGAGGGTGCCGACAATCTGGGGATGTAGGATAGTCTCCATATCTCAAAATCCTTAAGTTCATCACACCTGCAAATGCTTTTTTTCTGCATAAGATCTCAGGTTATAGGAACAAGGGTTTGACATTGTTCCTAATATTTTCTGTGACATGTTTCTTTAGTATATCTACAAACTTTGCTTAACATTAACAATAATGAGTTACAATAAATGAGTCTACAAAGATATCTGACTCACAATGGGTATTTTATCTTTAAAATTTTACACCTATGACAGGAATAATTTTATATCAGTTTAGATTAATGTTAGATCATCCATTACCTACAGAAATTCAGTTAAAAACATATCCTTTTTTTTTTTTTTTTTTTTTTTGGTTTTTCGAGACAGGGTTTCTCTGTGTAGCTTTGCGCCTTTCCTGGAACTCACTTGGTAGCCCAGGCTGGCCTCGAACTCACAGAGATCCGCCTGCCTCTGCCTCCCGAGTGCTGGGATTAAAGGCGTGCGCCACCACCGCCCGGCTAAAAACATATCCTTTTAAAAGATGTTACATGCCATAGATTCAGATTACCTTCCAGCTGTCAGGTACTCCAACCTGTTTTTATAATTTATAATTTATTTCTTTTATATAAGTGAAACAATGATGAATTCTTCAAATTGGCCCCAAGATTATTCATTTCTTCACTAAGATTAAAGCTCATTGGCTTAAATGTCTATTTTTATAAAACTCTAATTTTTGCATATTCCAACTGTTTTAAAAACAGCTTACATAAGTTTTTTTTTTTTCATTTAGAAATTGGACTTACATACAATATAGAGCCTCACTTGTTAAATGTTATCCAATGATAGGACATGGTCTTAAATGTTTAAGGCTTGAAAGCGCTCCTGATCTTCTGGTTTCTTTGAACAGAACATTCCCTGCTGTGTCCTAAGCAACATCAACTAAACCTAAGTATCTTCTCCTTATTGCAGTCCCCTCAAAGATGCAGGCACCTTGCTTTAATTCCTTCTGTGGGCCACACGCCAGAGAATAAAATCTGTAGGGCGTTATAATCTCTTATGCTCATTCTTTTCCTTGGACTGGGATTTCTATTGCTGTAATAAAACATCAAGGCCATAAGCAATCTGGAGAGAAAAGGATTTATTCCACCTTTCAGCTCATTGTCTATCATCTAGGGCAGAGGTTCTCAAGCTGTGGGTTGAGACCCCTTTGGGGGAGTTAAATAACCCTTTCATGAGGGTATCAAATATCTTGCATATCAGATATTTACACTAAGATTCATAACAGTAGAAAATTTACTGTGGCTTGAGTTTTCCTGCCTGGCCCACAGTCAGGATAAATCTCTTTCACCTGCCAGTCCCACAGCCGCTCAGACCCAACCAAGTAAACACAGAGACTTATATTGCTTACAAACTGTATGGCCATGGCAGGCTTCTTGCTAACTGTCCTTATATCTTAAGTTATCCATTTCCATAAATCTATACCTTGCCACATGGCTCGTGGCTTACCGGCATCTTTACATGTTGCTTGTCCTGGCGGTTGCTGGCTGGCAGGCAGTCTCCTTCTGCCTTCCTGCTCTTTTAATTCTCTCTGTTAGTCCCGCCTACTTCCTGCCTAGCCACTGGCCAATCAGTGCTTTATTAGCAACACATTTGCCATACAGAACATCCCACAGCAATTTACAGTGATAAAGAAACCACAAAAATAATTGTATGGTAGAGGGTCACCACGACATGAGAAACTGTATTAAAGAATCACAATGTTAGGAAGGTTGAGAACCACTAATATAGAGAAGTGGGGGCAGAAATTCAAGGCAGAGAACTGAAGCAGGAACTGAACTAAAGATCACAAAGGAGTCCTGCTTACCGATTTTCCCCTAAGGCTTGGTCAGCCTGCTTTCATTTAATTTTTTTTCATTTATTTTATATCCCTCCTGCAGTTTCCTCTCCCTCCTCTACTCCCCTCCCCCTTCCACTCCCCTTCTACCTCCATTCAGAAAAGGGCAGGCCTCCAATAGGCATCAACAAAGTATGGCATAGCAAGTTGAGGTAGGATCAAGCTCCTTGTCCTTCATCAAGGCAGGGTGAGACAACCCAGCATGGGGAATAGGGGTCCCAAAAGCCAACTCAGGACAGGTCCTGATCCCATTGCTCAGAGCCCCACAAACAGACTAAGCTACACAATTGTCACACACAAGTAGGGGGTTTAGGTTGGGCCCATGCACAGCCTGCTTTCATTATGCACCCAAGGACTGTCTTCCTAGAGATGGTGTCACCCACAATAGGCTAGATTCTCCTTCATCAATCACCAGTTAAGAAAATGAACTCACAAGATTTCTCACAAGCCTACCTGTTGGGGACATGTTCTCAACTGAGGTTTTAGCTTCTTCCTAAATGATTTTAGCTTGTGTCAAGTTGACATGAAACTAACCATCATAGTCTTCAAGACCCTTCAGCTTACAATTTCCATTTCAGCCACCAGAAATTCCCAAATTTCTCATTCTGTAACACAGTACCTCTCTCAATGGTAAGATGCCTCTCATTAAATTGTAATTATCTAGTTACATAAATGTTTATTATATTAAGAATTGTCATTAACATAGGAAATAAAAATATTTTCTACTATTAAGTAAATGTTACTAAATGTGAGAAAAATTTTCAAGACAATATGCAAATAATCATATTTAATCATCATCAGGATAAAACAAGGTAGGGGTTATTTGAAATATAAGAAAATGTGATTTATGAAAGTTAAATAAATGGCCCCAAAGAAGATAAATTATTCATGGGTGAAATAAGTCATGATTAGACAAAGGCTATGTGATAGTACAATCAGGTTAGCCTTTTCCCCTTCCAAGTCACCCTTCCCTTTTGTTCCTCTGTTCACTTTTATTAGGTTTTACTCTTTTCAATATGTTTTGTTTCACTAATTCATGGGATTCAACTTTTCATTGTCCATAATAAAATATAATGTTTTCCTTCATTATGAAATTAAAGTAAAAGAAAAACGACTCACTGGGAATATTGAATTGACGCTGCAGAAAACAACTATTAATTTCCCTTTGTCCTTCATTGTGTCTAATATACTTTTCACAAATCATTTCCCCTAAATTGACTCTGAGTCAATTAAATTCCCAGTAAGTATAAATACAATTATATATATTCTTGGAATATACTTGGAATAAATGATAAACAAATATGTTGCAAAAATGACATTATAAAAATATCTTGAGTATGTACCTTGCAATGTTTATACCAAACACTCAGGAAGGAATTGCCTATATTTAATAATCCACTGATAGTAATTGGTTCCCTTGCTAAATTTAGTTTGCAATGAAATATCCATATCCTTTTGTAAGTGATGTAAGTTAGAAAAGGAAGAGTTCAAACTCCAGAAATTTGTTGAATTTGCTAACTGGAAAGATCAGGGGGAAATTAATCACATCTGTATACAGCATTCATTACAGCATTCATTGTGGTGTAGAGGAATGTGGTTCTTGAAGGGTCCAGACATAAGTCAATATCAAGGGAAATCTAATGGTGTGACTTACACAATAGGCATCTATTATAACAGAGGTAGACACCAGGAAAATAATGTGTTAGTTTTTAACAAGTAATAAAAATTTTATATGAATCAGAATACTCATATCATGGAATTTCAAGGAAATACAGTCATAATCTGTAAGATGCAATGTTTTTGATTTGCTATGAAAACTCAAGAACAGTGAGATAGATAATAACATTCTGAGTATTTCTTTGAGTCTAATTTTTATGGAAATTAAAATTTACACTTAAACTGATAAAATAAGGAGAATTGATTATGTTGAGTATTTACTAGTACCAAGTTCATTTAGTGCATGTCTTAGTCAGTATTCTATTGCTGTGAAGAGATACCATGACTTAGACAACTCTTATAACAGAAAACATTTAACTGGGGACTTACTTGTAGTTTCAGAGGTTGAGACTATTATCATCATGGCAGGGAACATGGAGGCAGGTATGGCATTGGAGCAGTAGCTGGGTGCTACATCATGATCTGCAGATTAGGAGAGAAAAGAGGACAGGAGAAGAGAGGAGAAAAACTGGGCCTGGCTTGGGTTTTGAAATCTCAAAGCTCACCCCAGTGACACATTTTTTTTTTTACAGCAAACCCACATCTATTGGGAATATTATTTTAAGGTGTGTTACTTTTGTTTATGTTGGATTTATTTAATTCTGTGCCTGTCTAAAGCACCTGTTGGTCTAATAAGTAACTAAATGGCCAATACCAAGGCAAGAGAAAGGGTAGGTGGGGCTGGAAGACAGAGAAAATATATAAAAGGAGAAATCTGGGTGAAGGTAGGAGGAATGAGAGAAAAAGAAGTAGCCAGAGAAGTAGGAGGACTCCAGGGGCTAGTCACCCAGCTACAGAGCGAGCCACAGACTAAGAGTAGGATTTACAGAAGTAAGAGAATGGGAAAAGCCCAAGACAAAAAGTAAATGGGATCATTTAACTTAAGGAAGGCTGGCTAGAAACAAGTCAAGCTAAGGCTGGGCATGTACAAGTAAGAATAATCTTTCATGTGTGTATTTATTTAGGACCCGGGTGGTGGGCCCCCAAAAGAGCATAAACAACCAACAAAACACACCTATTCCAGCAATGTCACAGCTTCTAATCCTTTTAATCCTTTCAAACAGTTCCCCTCCTTGGGGACCAAGCACTCACGTACATGAGCCAATAGGGACCATTCTCATTCAAGCCTCCACAGTGAGTCTAGACATCTGATGACAAACATTATCATGTAAGTAAGTAGCATGAAATATCTCTGTATCCCATGGTTGAAATTCAGTCGCTGAGAAATGTGAAAATTCTCATGAGTAATAGATTCACTGTCATGAAGTAGCTAAAATAAACACCGAAGGTAAGTATTTACAATTTTGTTTTTCCTCATTGTGTAATATACACCATTCAGTTTTATATCTGTACTTACAGTGAGGTTATGTTGTCTAGGAGCTCTCCTCATCCCCTTTGGTTGGTGCTAAGATAGAATTATGGAACTGCAGTCTTGTCATACCCAATTCCTAGCTTGAAAAGTGATTTATTATACTCAGTACCTAAAATTAATCAAACTTGTACTTTTATCTACTCAACAATGATAACATAATTTATATAATTCTTTGATGAAGGTCAGAGAAAAGAACCTTCAATATGTAGAAAACTCATGACATACACTGCATGCATCTCGGGTAGAATTAAAATGAATACTTAAAAATGCACTTTTTATCTTCTTCATTGGGCTATATATAATTACTCACTACACTCTTTCTTAGAGTATTTAACATTGTGTTTTTTCATGAATAGACTAAATGAATGATTGGTAAAATAAAACAAAGACAACAAAAACAAAGGTTAGATTTTATAAAAAAAAAAAAACTCAAGCAAACTACATGAATTTTTCATATTTTGGTGTTAGGAGATGAGTTAGTTTGCACTTGAATATAGAAAGCATGGATTGAAATTCACACAATATGGATAAAGAGTACTTTTATTATTTGATCTTGCTACTAACGATAGGATAGTGTCTCTTATGTGGTATTTACAGGTATATGCAGTTTTTAAAATACAGTTTGTATGTATATATGCACACATACATACATACATACACACATATATGAATACTGTTGGCTCTTCAGATGTAGTGATTTATTTTTATGATCACAACCAACCTTGGACAAAAAAATATTTAAAAAAAAATCTTCCTGTACTGAAGTTGTACGCATTTTTTCATTATATCTATCCTCTATCAAGTAGGATAAAGGATTCACATGGCATTTGCTACATACTAAACTTTATAATCTACCTTTAATGTATAGTGTAGGTTGTGTGTAGAGCACATGTTAATACTATGACCTTTTGTATTAGGAACTTGAACATCTGTGGATATTTATTTTCAGGTAGATTCCCGAAAACAATGGCCTAATATAAACCAGGGGACAGTTGTTTTCATTTTACTGGAACATTTTTATGTTTCCGGTGTTTATATGAGATTGGTTTACAAAGTATTTGAAAATGAAATACAAAAAGATTACAATCAATAGACTCTTTCATAGAGATTTATCTTTGTGATTATTGAGGGTAGCAGTGTTGAAATACTGGGAATCAAGAAGGGGACAATGATTTAGGGCGAAACCTTTTGATTATGTTAACCATTAGGAGATTTTCAGAGTGAGAAGTATGATAAATGACTGCTCTCTAGTCTTATCCACAGTTGACCTTTCTTATGCGATGCGGGAAGATTCAGAAGAAGCTGACATCCAAAAAGTACAGCTCACTGCCAGAAAATTTGAATTTCATTTCCTGAAATGCCATTGGAATAAAGCACATCTTCATTGGTAAAGGATTTCTCACTGTAGGCTTATGAATGTGCTAGAGTATGATGTGCAGAAAATGCCCTCTACTGTTTCAGACCTGATTTTGGAAAACACTGTGCAAGGCATCAGAAAATGGGGAATTGCCCAGCCTCATGTCATGTGAATAGCAACCCAAACCCTAGAACCTTGTCTCACATTAAAACACATCACTGACACTAGCTGCTGTGGACACAGAAAATTTAATAAAAAAAACTATATGACAGCAAGATCCTCTCAAGGTGAAGTGGTACTACAGTTTTATTACCTTAAGAGTGCCTGAATAATAAAAGAATTACAGGGTTCCAGCAAATAGTATATATCATACATACTCACCTATAAAAGTTCATAATGAATTGAGTATAAATATCTGTAAAATATATGAATAGCAAAAGTACTCACATAAATATTGCATATAAATGAAGATAGAAGTTTATTATTGACTTCTCTAGAGGGCAGCATAAAATGCTGTTGCTGTTCAAAATCCCAGCTATGAAATGCCTGAGAAATGGGAAGGTTGGAAAACAGTGAAGTCACATTCTAGTCATACAAAAATTTCTTCCAGCTTTTAAAAATACAGCAGGTGTATACTTCCTTTTGATATATTGTTTATTAACTTAAATCAGCAAATCATATATAGCTTCTTATCTTGTAACCACATCTTCATTATTTATTGTATATAGAACCCTTTGAAGATTATTTCTTTAAAAATATACTCATGACATCTTGACACTACATAATGTACCTATTATACTCATAAGGATCTGTGTCTATGGCTACATATCTATCTGTCTGTCTATCTATCTACCTACCTACCTATCCATCTATCTGTCTACCTACCTGCCTACCTATCTATAATTTTCTCTATCCTTATATCATTTATCTACATCTATTGCCTGTACCTGACTTGGGAATGGGTATGGGGCCAGATGTAGTTTATACAATATGAGTGTATTAAATTCTTCCCTGCTTAGCTTGTATATGAGGCCATATGTCGAATAGGTTAATGGCTGAGATAACAATTTTGAATCATTTGGAAACAGGATTGGAACTCATTTTATAATAAAGCCAATAGTCAACACTGGTGTCAAGGAAAATGGAAAAAACTTGCACTTTTGTTAAGCTAATAAGCTGCTGGCTTAACATGCTTCTTCTGAATTTTGTTTCATGTGAGATAATACATTTTTTTACAGTATTTAAGTTAGTGAAGTCAGAGTGTTTTATTACTTGCCTTTGAAAGCAGCATCACTGACAGAGAAAGAAATTTAGGATGGAATCACAGTGAATAGCAGTTAGTAACTTAAAAGACTATTTCAGCATGGTCAGTGAAATCTGTGATGCCTTTACATTTCAAAGCAAGCACAATGCCTAGATCTACTTGGCTTATGTGAACACTAAGCTTAAACTGTATGAATCTCACATTATTTTCTAAAAGAATTGTCTTTATAGCAAGTATTCTTCACTTTCCCCACTTTCTCGTCTATCAGGGTCAGTGTATCTGCTGTATGTTGAGATCTTTGATCCACTGGGACTCTTTTGTGCAGGGTGATAGATATGGATTTGCATTCTTCTACATACTGATATCAGTTACACCAGTACCACCTAAAATTATTTTTTCAACTCATAGTGTGTGTAACCAGCGCATCAACTAAAAAGATTTCATTTTCTTTCAGTCTATGCAGTTTTTAAACTATTTTTAATTAAAATATCAATATTTCCAAATGCAACAAAAGAAAAACATTTTGATCCCCAAATTTTTAATATTTACTTACAAGTTTATTTTTAAATTTATAATTTGAGTTTATGCCCAAAGTTACCTACCTAATCTTTAGCTTAAGAGAAATATATCCCATATTTTTCTTATAAAGAATACATCTATTCATTGTAATTTAACCTTTCCTCTCTTTATTCGATAAACAATCTCTTCTTCGAATAATGAAATATATGGTTTCTAGGCATCCATCTTTCTCACACACAATTCCAAGTGCTGAGGAGCTAGCTTTATAATTCTCCAAATACATGACACAGCTCATACCTAGGCAAACAATATTAGTAATGAGACTGTATAATGTGAAAACCATTGTGAGTGAGCAATCCATTGTCTTATGTCAAACTGCTACTTATGCTATAGCAGGGAATCTGTAAGAGGAGTTTACTTTGATAGGTATTGCAGAGAAGATGGGGATATGGAAAGTCTTTTGGGACCCAGATGATAAAAAAGGTTTAATGATGCTGGAACAGAGGAATTGAGGTAGGATGTGTGAACAGAACATTAGCAGCCCTTGAAGTGAGAGGGGAAAGGCTTCTCAAATATAGAAACAAAGGAGTTTAATGTATAGTGAGCACAACCCTTATCCCCATCCCCTCTCTATTTTATTACAGTTATAAATAAATGAAAGCCACATCAGCCTTATCTGTATGATAATTCTGTGACTGAGAATTATTATTTTCTTCTACCTTTATTAGGGTATCTTTATAATTTATAAGACATTAGATTTAATTAGTAGGAATGGGCTGAGAGCATTGAGTTCTTTAGTCAGTTCCAAAATATGAATGTTCACTTTCCTTTTTATCCGTCTCTTCAACTCGTTTTTTCTTAAGGCAAATAATGTGTCATATTCTGCCCTAATTGGCTTTCCCAACACACCTTCTGTGAGGGAGAAAGTCTTTTAAATACAGTTGAGTTTGAGCCAAAGAGGAGTCATAAGCAAGGTCTTGCCTATTAGCATCTGACAAAAAGTAATTTAGTTTTCATCACACTGGCTTTGATATTCGCCTTACCTGAGTTTGAATTCTGCATCAGTTCCTCAGCTGGTAGACAATATTGTGTAATATGGTGATCTCTATCTGTATTTTCATCAACTTTAATTCATGGAGGATTATAAGGAAAATGCTTTAATAATTGTTACAAGAGGCAACATTTAGCATTTTAATATATACGGCTGCAGCCAATATCTTAACTATACAACATTCTCTCTCTGGATACTATGTGACTATTTTATTATTAACCCATCTTTCAGGGGATATTCCTGTTGATATTTATTCATCACATAATTTCAAATTCTACTACATGCTCACTCAAAAAACATTGCTTTCAATAAAACGTTAAATTAATTGCTATATTTAGTAATGTTGACCTTATAGGTAAAGATTTGGTTAAAAGAAGACCAGAATGAGTTTCTAAAATAATATAAACATAGCTAAAATTTCTGTTTATTTATTTATTTTAAAGATGCTATTTAGATTTTTTAAGGAATATTAAAAGTCTATCAAACAACTAGAAAACTATATTCTTTTTTCTTTCTCTTTGAAACGGAGTTTTTCTGCGTAGTCCTGGCTGTCCTGGAACTTGCTTTATAGACCAGGCTGGCCTCAAACTCACAGCAACCCATCTGCCTCTGCTCCCTAGTCAATAACATATGCAAACATGTTCATACTTTGATTCAGTGAATAGTATTAAGCAACTACTATGAGACTGATATTAGATATATTCTGATGGGGAAAATTATTCTCACTGCATCCCATCATTCCTCTCCTCTCTTCTCATTCCGATATTTTCTCTTCTTTATTTTATTTTATTATATTTTATTGGTATAGAAGATTTGTTTGCCACAGGTCTGCATGAGTACGAGGTTGGCTGAATCATGGATCACTGAGTAAACTTAATTAGAATAAAGGACAGTTTTCTTTCATCAGGAAAAGAATTACACAATTTACATAAAGGAATGGAATGCTGAACAAAGCTGTGGAATTGACTTTGATTGGAAGTATTCATGTCACTCAGGGCATGGTTTGCACAGTGCATGCAGCAGATCCGTCATTTATGCTGGTGTTGGTTCACACCTGCAGGGGTGCACATAAGAAATGCATTTTCTTGTTTGTCAGCTGAAAGAACTCGAAAACAATGCCACCTTTGTGACAATGAACACTTAACAAATAGATTTTATTTTTAAACTTTATTCTATACCAATACCATATAGAAATTGTGAAGAAATAACCTACTTTAGGAATACAAATGGAGAATAACTCAAACTAAACAATTCATTAAAAATCATCTCAAAGGACAGGAAAGGGCATGGCCAAATTTGGGAAAATTTGAATATTAAAACAAAATTCAAAAGTAAACATATAAAACTCATTAAATGAAGTAAGGCTCTATAAGTTCATATTAATACACACTTTACATGAATTAATACCTCAAGGTATAATGGGAAAGAAAAATCTTTTTTTTCTCTTTGCTTTTAACATTTATTTGTCTCTCATACATTAGTTACATCCCATCTGCAGTTCCCCTCCCCCACTCTTCCCAGTCCATCTCTCACCTCCCCTCTCCCCCAGATTAACTCCTCCTCTCTTTGCCTTTCAATAAAAAAATACAACAAAACAAAACAAAACAATGTGCAGGTCTCCCAGGAATAGCCACCAAACATGGCCTAACAAGATACAGCAAAACTGGATACAAACCCTCGTACCATGGCTAGATATGGCAACCTAGTAGAAAGAAAAGGGTCTCAAGCACAGGCAGAAGAATCAGAGACACACCACAATCCCATTGTTGGGAGTCCCACAATAACACCAAGCTACACAAACACAAGTTATATGTGAAGGATCTAGCTCAAACCTACACAGAGTCTGTGTTTGTTGCTTCAGTTTCTGTGAGTCCTGCTTAATTGATTTTGGAGGCCTCGTTTTCTTGGTGTCCTCAACCCCTCTGTCTCCTACAATCCTCCCCCTCTCCTCTTCAGCTTGGTTCCCCTGGCTCTGCCTAATGTTTGGCTGTGGATCTCTCTGTCTGCTCTGATTGGTTACTGGATGATGCCCCTCTGATAACAATTGGGCTAGGCATCAATCTATGAGTATAGCAGAATATCATTAAGAGATTTCGGACTCTTTTTTTCTTATTTTCCAGTCTTGTTTGATTCTATTCAGTGTCTCTGAGCTGTCCTGCCTCTGGTTTCTAGCAATCCAGGCAGTGTCAGGGACGGGCCCCCTCTCGTGGCATGGGTCTCAAATTGGACCAGTCATGGGTTGACCACCCCTACATGTTCTGTACCACCATTACCCCATCACATTTTGCAGGCAAGGCAGATTGTATGTTGAAGGTTTTATGGCTTAGTTGATGTCTTAGTCCTACTGGTAGGAGGCTGGCCTGGTTATAGGAGATGGCCTATAGCTGAAAGATTTCCTGTGTCTCGGCCTGCCAGTGATTGGGACAAACCTCTCACTCTGGTCCCCCAAGGAAACACATAGAGCCTTATATTAGTTATAACTGCATGGCCATGGCTTAAGCTTTTGCTAGCTCTTATATCTTAAATTAGCCCATAACTATTAATCTATGTATAGCTACATGTTCTGTGGCTTTACCTGTGTCCCATTACATGTTGCTCCTTGGGTGGTTTGCTGGTGCCTTCCCCTCCACTTCTTCCTGACTCTCCCTTTGAATTTCCTGCTTGCCTCTAAGCTGCCTTGCCATAGGCCAAATGGCTTTATTTATCAACCAATCAGAGAAACACATATTCACAGCATACACAAAGACATTCCCCCATCAATGGCCAGGTCAGGATCTTTATTCCCCATTACCAGGAGGCTTCTCTAGGGTGACACTCATCGCCAGAGAGTTCCCACTGCACTAAGTTTCTACATCACTCCCTGACTACTACACAATTCTAATCACCTCTCCTAGTATTCCCTCTCACCCCACTGCCTGATCCATCCTGTACCCATCTACACTCGCTCTAGTACACCAAAAAAAATCTTATTCTATTTTCCCTCCCAGGGAGATCCATGTGTGTCCCACCCCCAAACTTGAGCCTTCATTGTTACCTAGCCTATCTGGTTCTGTGGATTGTAGCATAATTATCATTAACTTTACAACTAATGGTCACTTATAAGTAAGTACATACCATATTTGTCTTTCTAGGTTTGGGTTACCTCATTCAGGATGATCTTTTCAAGTTCCATCCATTTGCGTGCAAATTTCATGATGTCATTTTTTTAACAGCTGAGTAATACTCCATTGTGTTTACTTATTCATTCTTCAGTTAAGGAGTATATAGTTTATTTCCAGTTCCTGGTTATTAAAAATAAAGCTGCTATTGCTTTGTTGTGCAACTGTCCTTGTGGTAGAATAGAACATCCTTGGGGTATGTGCCCAAAAGTGAATTGAGTCTCAATTTTCTGAGGAACTGCCATTTTGATCTCCAAAGTGTCTGTACTAGTTTACACTACCACAGGCAATGGAGGAGTGTTCCCCTTGTTCTACAACATCACCAGTATGGACTATCACTTGTGTTTTTGATCATAGCCATTCTGACCAGTGTAAGATGGAATCTCAAAGTAGTTTTGATTTGTATCTCCTGATGGCTAAGGATGTTGAACATTTCTTAAAGTGTTTCTCAGCCATATGAGATTCCTGTATGGAGAATTCTCTATTTAGATCTGTACCCCATTTTTAAAATGGATTATTTGGTTTGTTGATGTCTCATTTTAGCCCTCTGTCAGATGTGAGGTTAGTGAAAATCTTTCCCCATTCTGAAGACTGCTGTATTGTTCTATTGATGATGTCCTTTGCCTGTCAGGAATTTATCGGTTTCATGAAGTCCCATTTATTGAGGGAGAGAAAATCTTTATTCATAGTGGGTGGCAATGAATATAAAATATTTTATGCAACTAAAATGTTGTTATAGACATCACCAAAGTAATATTATTTTATAAATGTAACAATGATATTGTAATAAGGGGTAAATTATAAAGAAATATTTATTTTCTTCAAAAGGAGGTACAGAAATAGTTAAAAATATAATGTAATTAAGTTTATTTAGAATAATTAAAGTTATGCAGGGGATTCACAGACACATAACACTCCAGACACCAGTGTTATGATCAGGAACTGTAGAACATCACAGATACCATGTTATTCTAGAGTCCTATTTCCAGATCACGAGGTGCAGCAAACTGTTCATCTGTCTCTATGCTGAGTGCTCCAAAAAGAATTCAGTAGCTGTTCAGTGACACTTCTTGCAAAAGCTCAGGATCACACCTCAGTTTAAGGAAGCTTCACACCAACCCGAAAGGACACAGACTCTCCAAGGTCATTCATGTCAAACTTTCTGTCTTTTAGAAACCACAAAACTGTTTCCCACAAGGTCAATTTCCCATAAATGTTTAACAAATTTGTTTTTTAAACAAAAAGTTACAAAGCAGAAAGAGGTAAGAGAAAGAGAGACAGGGACAGAGAAAACAGAGACAGAGGCACAAAGACAAAGAGACAAAGAAAATCATTACTGTGTAAGAAATAGCATGAGGGAAACACTTGGTTTAGGAAGTTTCATGCTCAGAAAAAGGAGGAGGAAACAGATTTTAAACTATAAACTCTAAAAGATGAGAAGCTTAAGCATGAGGAACAGAAAAGGAGAAGAGCTTCCAGGTAGACAGCACAGTACACATAAAAGATCTGTGACAGGAGTTTTTTATATTTCAGGAAGAACAGCTTTTTGTAGTTGAAGCCATGATAAGACAATCCCAACTGTCCATTCACTTAGCAGATACTGTGAAGTCAGGCAAAGCCAAGAATATAACCAACATTGACATCCTCTACTGTATTACTTCCTGTCTTGCTTCTTCCTTCCATCCCCTATTAATTTTTACCTTGTAGGCTTCTTTAATAAATAATTTACACCTAAATCCTTGGCTCAAAGTCAGCCTAAGTCCTCCATATAAAACTGTAGGGATAAACAGAAGCCCAGCATTGCTTTCAAGGTATTATTCAGTGCCAGAAAATGTTACGTGATTAATGAATCACAGACTTCTTCACACAATGTCAGGAGCAAGCTGAATAAAGTCACAGAGTCATACAGTTTAACCACTGAGAGAAACAGCTCTGAAGGGATCCTATGCACACTTCTCATTTCACCAAGACTAAAAGCTTGAGCAATTTGGGAATTCCTTATCAAGAGTGTGTCAGAAAGGTCATATTTTATGACCTCATATCCCCTTTTTATGGATTATAGCTTGAGTAAGTAATCATAAATGCAGAGATTTATATACAGAGATTTTCATCTGACTATTATAGAGAATAGTAAAAATAATTTGGGAGCTATCTAAATGTCTAAAATATGAGAGAGGGTAAATACATTATGGAATTTATATTGGTGTATTTATTCATATAATAAAAAGGTCATTTTTAGAAGAATATTTAAGAGTTGGGAAAAGGCCTTCAAACTAAATTAGAAAAATGATTATAGATAGTTACATTAATTAGTAGAAAATAATAGAGCAAATACATCAAAATATTAATAGTGGTCATCTCAGAGCAGGTGATTTATATTTAATTTTCTTGTCATTTTTTTCAGTTTCAAAGCTTTCCAGATTAAGCATTATTATTTTATCAGCATTTATTTTAAGAACTATAAATTGAGACTTTTGGAGTTAAAATGTCATGGTCCAAGATCAAATAGACATTATTTGTCGAACTGGCATTTGGAAATCTAGATCTTTAACCTGATCTCGACTTTCCCACAGTACAATGGGAGAAAAAGCAGATCAGGGAAGTTCAAAAGTAAATTAATTATTTCAACATTGTCCTTGTCAGATTTGCATGGCAAATGGAACATCACAGACAGGACACCCTATTAAAAACATCCATAACTCACGCTTGGAAGGCTGGGGTATTTAATATCAAGCACTGTCTTCTGGTTTGGAACTTCTTGCTGCACCATAATGTGACAGAGGCTTCCCTATGCCGAGAAAGCAGTCTCAAAAGAGATCTGGCTTTTATCTCAAGTCACTCTTCCTGGACAATAATGGCCGTAGCCTCTTCATGAGCATGGGGGGCTGCATGGCCCAATTATGCGTTAAAGGCTCCACTTTATACTATGTCATTGGTAATTTCCTCATGATTTTTGTAGGGACATCCAAACCATGACAGACATCACTTTCTTTCTTTTTTTATTTAATCAGCAATTTTTTGAAAGATGACTTATTTATTTTTATTTTATATGCTTGGGTGTTTTGCCTGCACATATGTCTGTGTGAGGGAATTGGATCTCCTGGCACTAGAGTTACAGACAGTTGTGAGCAGTCATGTGGGTGTTGGGAATTGAATCCAGGTCCTCTGGAAGAGTAGCGAGGACTCTTAACCATGGAGCCATCCCTGCAGCCCTCCAGGATATTATTTTCATAGCATAAGTAGGGTTTGTAGTAAGACTCTAACTTTTAGGTTTTCCCTGTCCATCTTCAGATTCCTCCTCTTTCTTAAGCTGCTTTGTGCAGCAATGTAGCAGAGGTTTGGTTTTTTTTTTTGTTGTTGTTGTTGTTTGTTTGTTTTAAGGTAGATACTATTAGAAAAATTTCTCCTGAAAAAGTCAATTGTTTATTTTGGAGAATAAAATAGAATCTTCTCCCATTATTAAGTGCCTACTGATTTACATTAATATATAAAGAGGAACCATTTGCTAGTTTTTCCAAATTATTTTCTTAGAAGGAAACACACACACACACACATACACACACTCACACACACACACACTCACACACAATGATATAAATAAATCTAAAGATTTTTAGTGAATTATGATTATTTCACCAACGTTTTCATTTGACACCTGTATATCACAGAGTAAAACTAGAAAATACTTTGAATTTTTACAACATAAATTTTAAATAAATAATACGGCTTGACATATGCATCATAGTAGTGACTTGGAAGCAGAGTCCTGGATATAGAATCTCTGTGCCCATGAGGAAAGTGACTATGGAATCATCACATCCCCATCACATTTCTAACTGCAGCTCCAGTGTCTACTGTAAAGGGTCCCTGCACATAGGGTGGACTCCAGGCTATGTGTGTAAATTCCATCCAATACACCTAAGTAGATTTTCGATGAAATTTTCATTGTCTGCTTGTTGGAAGATGAACTCAGAATGTAAACCCACAAAGGCCTTAAGCGAATGAGTTTTATGAAAAGAAATGTGAAGTTTTCCATAGCTGGTGTACCATTTTACATCTTCATAGCAGTGGAGGAGGAGTTAGCTTTTATATCTTACCAACATTTGATGCTTTTGCTCTTGTTTTGGAGTGATACATTATTATAGTGTCAATTCACATTTCTCAGATGAATAGAGAGTGAAGTTCATTTCAAGTGCACATTGGTTTTCTTGGTGAATGCCTGTTTTTATTTTTGATGGAATACTTGTTTGAATCTTTGCTCTATTTTCTTTTGGCTTTGGGTTCTACTGTAATGTTTAAGAGTCCTTAATATAGTTTAGTTTAAAAATTTTTTATGGTGTATGGATTGTGAATGCTTTTGTGTGTACTTGTTTAGGACAGCACCTTCTTCCACACTGAACCTTTACTCAGCCTGTAATATCTGTTATTTTTTTCTTTTTAAAGTAAACTTCCTAACTCTAATTCTAGGCCTGGAGAGATTACATAGAAGGAGAGAGAACTTGCTGCTCTCTCAGAGGACCTGACTTTGATTCCCTGTACGCACATCAGGAGGCTCATATCTGTCTGGAACGGCTGTACCTAGAGACCCATCACCCTCTCAAGGCCTTCATGAGACCATGTACACAAGCAGATACACACACACACACACACACACACACACACACACACACACACACACTAAAAATGATTCCTATAAAATCTGAAATGTTCAGATATTTATTTTATTGCTCATAATGATTAGCATTTTAATGGCATATGTCTGCCTACGTTTTTATCAGTCCCCCGTGTCATTACTTTAAAATGAATCCTATGAGTTTTCTGTCATAATTTGCTGTGTCTACCTATGTTTTTGTTAATGATTTATAGTGTTTGGATTTGATTTTTGATATGTTGTAGCATAATTTTTCATTTATTAATATTCCTTTTCTCGTATTCATCTGTTTTCATTTTCTTGTTTTTGGTGATTTATTTCAACTTGGAACACATTTTTAGATTTATTGCATCTTTTATGCATATGAGTGTTTTGCCTTTATATAGGTATGTACATGTGCATGCCTGGTGCCTGCAGAGATCAGAAGAAGGCCTAGGGTACCCTGGAACTAGAGGATTGGGTGGCTGGGAAGCATGTGGGTGCTGGGAACTAATCCTGGCCCTTCTGTAACTGCAACAGGTCCTGTTAGCGACTGAGCCATGTCTCCAGCACATGTTTCAACTTTTAAAAAAGATTTCATTTTGATTATTTTTAATGCTTTTGTTTATTTTATTACACCACTTTATTGTGATAACCAAGTATATTAATTATATACTATGAGGTACAAATAACATATATGTTATATAGCCATATCCATTTTTAGTGAAATTCAGAAATATTACTTCCTCATTATCTTGAGTCTTAAATGTTGTTACATATTAAGTGCATCATCTATATTCATGGAACCTGTTATTTTTTCTTCCAGAGATTCAGTTCTGGGAACCTATTTCTGTGTTTGGTGCTGTAAGACTCCTCATACTGCCATTTCTTAGGCCTTTAAATAACATACATTTTTTCTCACAACGTTTCATAAATCTTATTTGGTTGACTTTTGTAACACTTCCAATGTTTATTCTTGTTAGTAGGGAAGACTAGTGTGAAAAGTGTCTACAGTGTCTACAACAACAGACATGTGTGACACAAATACCACACACATACACAAACGCACGTGTGCACGCGCGCACGCGCACACACACACACACACACACACAAATATATTCACATACACTGAATAAATAAATGTAAAAGAATTGTAAGAATGAATACAGATTTTTCATATTTTTTACAAGAAACAAAAGTCACTGGGTTTTAAGCCTTTGAAAAGCAACTAATTTGGGGATTAAAAACATAACCTCTTCCCTTTCCCATAGTTGTAAAGCATTCTAAGTCATAGGTTTATTAGTTATTCAAAGTGACTTCATAAATCATTTTATTTAAACATTCATTTCTACTATTATGTATATTCACTTAGCTTTAGCATTTGCTTACTTATATAAGTATAGTTTGACTTACAGACACTGTTAAAGATGAAAGAATGCTTTCCTGTGTTTTAATTAGCAAAATAGAAAAAAAACAGTTTATAGCATGAAATGCTTCATAACTCCTAAGTGGGAATGATGCAATTTAATTATGTCCATAGAAATATATTTCACAAATAAATTATTGAATTTGAGAAAAGTCATTCAGAATATTGTCATTTAGAGACACGATGTGAAATTTCACTTTTATGACCAATTTCACTACTTTCAGTGTCTCCATTTTATACATCTCTCTTTCTGAACCCAACTGATTCATCTAACTATAATAAAACAGCTCCTAAACTTTTTATCTGCCTTTAAGAACGGAAAGTAATAAACTGGATTGGAACCATGCTCCACGATAGCTGGATGGCAGATGATGATTCCAATCTTTCTTTTATTGACTCTTAAAAAACATTGTAATACTGAGTCTGCATAACACAGACAGGAAACATGGTATTTTTTAGTGACTGCTTTCACTGCTATGTTATTCTTCAAAGAACTATATTATAGTTATCTGTTTCAATGCTTACACCAGCCACAGAACCCAGAGAAATCTGACAAAGTTACCAGGAGACATGCAAATGAGGCATGCAAATGAGGTATGCATATGCAAATGAGGACCTGGAATTGCCTCTGCATGTAGTGTCCACCAAATGAAGGTAATAGTTTCCACACACTTTTGAAAGGTCAGATAATTGTGTGACCCTTTGAGCACTGTCATACATGTTTTCAAGCATTATTTTTAAATAGTTTCAAGTGATGTAATTCTTGGAATACAATTAAATACTTACTTGTTCTAATGCAATTACTACATCATTCTTATAGTCTAACATTTGACATTTCAAACGTAAAAAAAACCTGTTAATGAAATCTCCAACTCTGGACAATGTGTGACCTAGGGATTTGATCCCTATGCAATCATTAGAGATGTGGAAAATTTCTTATGTTAAAATTTGGAAGAATTACTCTTGGTTAATATCCCTATCCATTTTCTTCACAAAATTTAGGTTTTTTTTTTCTAGTTATCCTTTAAGTGTTTGGTAATTACATATATATATATATATATAATTTATTATTAAAATAATAGTATTATGTAATGTGTGCTAGACACTCACGTGTTTCAACACTTGATATCAAGTTGGTGGTCTTATTTTGTGAGATTTTGGAAGCATTAGGATGTGTGTGTGGTCTAGCAGGAAGAAACCGGTCACTTGGCATGGGCATTGAAGGTTATGTATACTACAATTTTTGCCAGAAGAATCTGCTTCCTTAAATTCCAGGGAGTAAACCAGCCAGGCTCCATCCTCCAGCTGACATGCCTTCTCTAGCCATATAGTCAGAACTCTTGAAACAGATTCACAGTAAGTATCTCCTCCCCAGAGTTTGTTCTGTCATGTAAAATGTCACATGTAAGAAAAGCAGTTCCTACAAACAGCTGTCATTGTCTCTAAGCAATGATTTATTTCTTTCATGATTGAAAACACTTAAAGAATTATGAATAACTAGTCATTTAAAACAATATAAATACATTGCATGATTTCACAAACAAAACTAAATAGAAAATTCTGTCAAGGTGATTTACATAATGATATGAATAGATTTAATAGTTACATAATTAAGATGTATTATCAATTGTAGTATATTTATATTATTATTTAAGAATAAATATTTCCTGGTAGAGAAGGAGAATGAGAATTCATGCAGTTCCCACACTGTGCCCTGGCAAAGGTAAATACTTCCTTTCATTTGGAGCATAAAAGAGTGATTGAAGCAAGAACCCTGGAATAATCAGAGCTGTACTTTCTCAGGTTGATTCAGCAAACGTAATAAAGTGTCTCCTGTTACCACTTCAATTCCAATCACCTTTCACAGAGAACCTAATATTTTCTTGGGAGTTCAATTTATATTTTTGACATGAGAACTACAATAAAACCAAGTTTATGGTACTAGTATTGCAGAGCAGATAACTTAAGAAATCGACAGATCTGTTTTGAATTTATACTGCTGTAAATTTAATGGTCCAAAAAGCATAACATGAAAAACAGCCAATGGGCTGTAAATTTCAGGTATGTTCTCATTCACACTGACTGTTATTTTTTTTAACCATTTCCATATATATCTTAAATAACACGAGAATTTTATACATATTTAAAAAACATATGAAGGAAAAATCAGTTACTTAAATTAAAACCACTGATTTCATAAATTGATTAATATGACCATCATTATGATTTCCAGTATACAGGAAAGAGAAGTAGGTTGACAGTTGGGCTAAGCTTCATTATTTTTTTTAACCCACTGAATTTGGTGGGTTTTCAGTGTTTCATCAGAACTTTCTAATTTAAAGAACTAGATTATTGTTTTGAACTAGTATTTGCTTATTGTGCTGTAAAATTGTATTTTTCTAAGTGGAAATGTAAGTTAAGTATACAGATGACTGTTCTTTAAAGTATATATTTTAGTTTTTAGAGTCTACACACTTAACTTTTTTCTGTCCATGACATGTTATGGCAATCATAAAGTCATAGCAGTCTTGGTAACCTGCACAAGGCAGTCAAAATCCTGGCACAGATGATCTGTAGTCTCTTCTTGTTAGTGAGGACAGATGTGGGGGAGAGAGAATCATATTACTTGAGGACGTGCTCACTGGTAGGTTTTTATTGTTCCAGTAAATGGCCCCTGATCCATGGACACAGGGACAGAACTAATGAGAGTTAGTTTGTTTTTACCAATAACACCAGAATACACGAAGGTGAGAAGCATGTGTGTTAAGAATGACATGGAATAAGTTAGAGGGGAAAGGTTATAGTTATAGTCATATTTCATTTTATACATTATGATGCATTTAAAACTAGAGAGAAATAAAATAACCAAATGTGGGATTCAATACTCAGAAACTTGTTCTCTTTGTAAGATTTGTAAAGAAAATCAGTATGAATGGTGTTGATAGTTTCAATGCAGTGGTGAGCCCCAGGGCCATGCCAAGTGCTGAGGAAGTGGAAGGATACCCCCAGCATCAAGGTCATCCCGCAAGAGCTCTGGTGTTAACGATGTCTAAAGAGAACACGAAGCTGTCTCTGGCACTGGAAGGACAGTGTTTCAGCAAATAATCACCATGGGCTCCCCAGTTCTGCTCTGCACTATTCAATCTAAGTCTTCACTTTCCAAGGTAGTGAATTTTCTATACACAACTTGCAAACTTCAATGTACTTATAGGAAGCTACCAGTAGGATTTTACCCTAAAATACTCTACTGGTACTAATGTTTGTTTACTCAAAACACCTTAGTTGTGCTGTGTAACGGGACTTTCTAATAAATGAACTTGGGGGATCGATAATGTGTATTGAAATCTGTTTCCTTCAGGAGCAGTGGGCACAGCTAATGCAGCTGTGAACAGGTACCTCATGAAATCACAAGTAGTTGAACCACAGCTAAATCTTCACCAGTCGACACTTCCTGCCATAAACCCTGAGTGTTGGTCTTTATTTTAGATTATAAGGCTTCAGGTAGCATCTTGTGGGACTAATGCTGGGTTTAAGATTGCTTTGCCTGCATCCTTTCTTTCTTTCTTTTTCTTGAAAGAAAATAACTTTCTATTTTATTATGTGTATGATACATGTATGCCTGTGTACTATTTATTGTGCAGTGCTCAAGGAAGCCAGAAGAGGATGTTTGATCCCTGGACCTGAACTTCAGACATTTGTGAGCTGCCATGTACATGCTGGAAACTGAACCTCAGTCCTTTCTAAGAGCAGCCAGTACTCTCAAATCCTGAGCCTGTCTCCAGCTCCTTGCTTACTTTCTTATGTGACATCCTTCCAAGCCATTTTCCTATCCTCAGTCTTCCACTTTCACTCTTGAAGTATAGATTGTAACCCTCCATTCTCTGTGAAATTGG
The DNA here is from genome assembly GCA_902168425.1 of Peromyscus attwateri. Classification (NCBI taxonomy): domain Eukaryota; kingdom Metazoa; phylum Chordata; class Mammalia; order Rodentia; family Cricetidae; genus Peromyscus; species Peromyscus attwateri. The sequence continues at coordinate 23,687 of CABHPP010139650.1, read as the reverse complement.
TCTTGTTGGAGGTATTCAGAGTTTCCCGTCTCTTCTCCACAGTTTTAATGGGGGGTGATGCTCTTCCCCCTCCTCCTCAACTTCCTTGTTACCAATCACCACCCAACATTTTCATGGCATTCACTGTGGCCTAAAGCCATAAGATGAGGTTAGGAGAACCTGGCCTCTCTCACCTAGCTCCAGAATGTGTTCACATGCCTCCAGCCTGGGAAGTGACTTCTAGTTCATCAAATCTGTAGCCACAATTAGACTATGCTCTTTGAGATCAGGTCTTAAAGTTAACAGAGCAGTCACCAGGTGACTGAGACCAGCCAGCAGTCGGAGTCATTGGTGGCTACACCTGTAAAAAGGACCAGGGGGTAATAGTCATAAACACATATGGTTCTGACTTGGTTCCTTTTCATGTAATGGTTGTATTTTACATGTTGAAGAAAGTTTATACATGGCTCTAATGGCCATCATGGCCACATCTCATGTCTACTGTGGGGCTTGATAAATGGAACAAGAGTTTATGACCCCATGAGACTCATCAGCAGCTCTTTAGACCCTCAGCAAGGACCCAAAGGAGCTTTGTGCCACGGTAATTTTTGATTGGTGGGTCTGGCCTCCTGGACCTTAGCCATTTTTCTCAGTTACTAGTTAAGATCACTAGGTGCAGAAAAGTTATTTCCTACTGGAATGAGAACAGTTAGTTTTGTTAAAAACATTCAGAATTAAATTTAAATATTTAAAATTAACCTCTCTCTATCTTTGTCAGGGTGCATGGGTGGAAGTCAGAGAATGAACTGCAGGATTTCATTCTCTCCATTATGTAGATTTTTGGGAATTGAGTCAACATCATCAACATTTGCATCAGGCACTTTAACTCTGCTGAGCCATCTGACCAGTCTGAGACTTACATCTTATTTCTCCCTTTGTAGCTAGAACATTGGCTATAAATTTGGAAATCTGGGCATGTGAGTGGATTTGCAGATTAGACTAAGTTTATAGATATCTGAAAGGGAGAGTCATGGATAGAGAGCTCCTCAGCTATGGTTAAAGATAAATGTGACAACAAATAATGAGTTAGAGAAATCAGGGATAACCTGATCTACACCATTAACTCTGTAGAGAGGAAGAGAGCCGCAGACCAAAGAGCATAAGCAACTTAGAGAATTTGTGTTATTACAAATCATGGAATCCATAGTGGCTTAATAGACAAACAGCAGAAAATAATATATTGCCTATAAGAACTTGGTGAAAGAAGAAGAGGAGGAGGAGGAGGAGGAGGAGGAGGAGGAGGAGG
>CABHPP010139650.1:0-22302 GCA_902168425.1 Peromyscus attwateri | reverse complement strand
AAGAAGAAGAAGAAGAAGAAGAAGAAGAAGAAGAAGAAGGAGAAATATTTCATTTTGTCAAGGCCAAATTCACAAATTTGAGAGACTGTCAATAAAATCAGATATGGAGTAACAAACTATAAAACTGCTACTATTGCCCGGCGGCAGTGTTGCATGCCTTTAATCTCAACACTCAGGAGGCAGAGCAAGGTGGATCTCTGTGAGTTCGAGGCCAGCCTGGTCTACAGAGTGAGATCCAGGATGGGCACCAAAACTACACAGAGAAACCCTGTCTCGGACCCGCCCCCCCCAAAAAAATTGCTACTATTTTAGATGCTTAGTCTTCTCTGAAAAAGATTTTTTACTCTCAACATCATTATTAGTAAAATTTTCTCTGATGTTGCAAAACTATGGGGTTTTCCTAAAGAAGAAGAAGGAAAGTGTTTAATAATGTAGTGTTAATAATGCTAGTCTACTAGTCTTCAGGGATGGTTACAACTGCAGAGCTATCTCAGGACTCAAGCAGAGCTGATCTCTCTACTTCCAAAGACCTGTTGTCTGAATTCAGTTTCTTGGAGAGAGTTGGACACAGGCCTCTGCTTCTCATCATAGCTCAGGAGGTTCTTCACAGGATTTCTGCAACATGACAACTTTCTCTACTGCCCTCAGTGCAAGCCATTCACAACAGATCAATAACAGACACTAATTTTAATGTATGGTTTGTTGTAATGCCCCATCACTAATGCTATATCCTACTCTACCTTTTCTAGATGATCATTGGACTCAGACAGCAATCAAAAAGAGATTTCAAAAAGCTGTGAGAACATTGGGAACATTGGGAACATTGTGAGATGGAGATCATTGTGAATTATCTGGAAAAAAAAAGTGCCAAGATGCTTAGCAGACTAAGCAGCTGAAATATCAACAATGTTTTATTTTTTTTCAATTCTGAGCCTTTTGAAATTTCCTTTATACAAACAAAGGGAGAGAGGGCTGGGTACATAGGTTAGTAATCAAGCATTTACCTTGCGAGCATCACTATTTGGGTACAATCCCCAGCATATAATTACTGTACAAATATTAATACCTACATAAAAATAATTTTGAAATAAGGTAATATCTGAGAGATGTATAATTCAAATGTGCCTTTGTTTGTGGAAGCTCATTTGAATCCATAATGGCCTCTGCAACTGTTATTTTATTGACATTACTGATAATCTTAGACCAATATACTCCAGGCAGACATGCCTTGCCCCACACTGTTCTCTTTGTTGATCTCAGTTGGCTTAAATTTGTCTTGAATGAATATTATGCACAAACAAGGGCTGAAATAAGAATACAGAGTTTGAATTTTTTTCCAGAAATGCCAGAAAGGCAAGCTCATTATCCAAAATTGGCACCTAAGTCTTCCTCTCATTACCACTGATCCAAGAACTGGTTTGTGGTCATAGGTGGCTTTGCCAAAGTCTTTTATAATGTGCTATAAATAGGGTAAAGAGAGGGGCCCAACTTTTCATCAAGAGAAGAAAAATAAGCCATGCTGTTGACTCATAATACAGACCTACCAGACAAGATGTTTCCATTGACAAAACTGTGCCTCTTTTCCTTTATGGCGGTAACCAATTACTCTCTTGGTTGAATGTGAGGCCTGATCCACAGGAGACAATCCATTCCTGATTATGTAAACATGATTTAAAAAATGGCTAGGGAATTTATAGGCCTCAGGGGAGAATCTGTCGGTATTGTTTTGCTTAGTGGTCATGTTGTCAAATTGCCTTCTAAATATTTGTGTTTTTATTGATAGATTTATGCTACTTTCAACCTGGTAAAAGATGCTTCTTATTGCAATTGATAGTGGTTAATACATAGGCATATAACTGTTCAAAGTGCTGAGAATAAGGTAAAGTAAGCCCTTCACCATAGAAGAGATGTGTTTTTCAACCTTACTCTTCCCATCCCAAGATTCAGGACATATCCTGACAGGTAGTACAGAAAGAACCTAAGAGTCAGAGGATAAGGAACACTGTGAAATTCTGTCCTCTGGACACTATATGACTGTTACATATGTGAATTCACAGCAGCCGTGGCTACCTACACAAGACCTTCTTAACAACATCAAACCATTTTTTTAAAAAGCCAGCACGGAGGAAGAAAGGTCTCTTGAGATGCCACCACCAGATGAGCTATTTGTAGTTGATAGCTTACTAGAGGATAGGAAGTTACTTTTTGCTGGGGAAGTGGCCACTCATGAGTTGCCCATGCCCCTGTATGTGACTTCCCTGCTATGTGTATATAGAGGGTGCTAATTGGATTCAATGTGCTACAATAAAAAAGAAACAATAATAAATACTGTGAATAAAGAGAAGTGAAGTTGGAGGGAGATGTGTTGGGAGTAGGAGGAAGGAATAGGGAGCAGATATTATCATATTATTCTGTATGTGTATGAAGTTTTCAGGAAAGAAATAATAGAAAGTGTTATATGCTTTAATTACCATACTATAGTGGAATAGACTTGGAAATCAGAACGTGAATACTTCTACTTTGTTCCTTAAAATAAACCTTTTAGGATAGAGTAGCAGAAGTCTTTCTTTTCTAGTCTCTTTGGCCTTGGTGGCAGAAGCAAAATGACAGAAGAACGTCATTCTTTGGAAAGCATCGCAGTAAGATGAACACATAGAGCCACTGATGTGGCTCTAAGGTCTGCCACCTTCAGATGTCAACCTTGGCAAATGTGGCTAAGCTTCCAAGTCCAAGAGAAAGCGTATCTAGAGTGCCAAGGTTAAGCGACAAAACACTACCTGGACTGGACAAGTGAGGCACCTAAAATAGTCTGTTGTACTTTCAGATATTGATTCTGTGAAGGAACAACATCTAACCCAAGAGGGCAGCTGTTGCAGCGTTCAGGTCATCTCGAGTATTTCCACAACCACTCATAAAATAAATATTCCAGTTCCAAAAGCTAAACTAAAATATACATGCATTTTGTTGTTAAGATACCTAAGTATCCATCGACGTTTTATATGACCATTTCAATTTCAGGAGAGAAATCACAAGTTTCATAGGAAGCAAGTCTGTCAGTTCAAAACTATATATTTCTACATGTGTAAATATTTTGTAATTTCCTTTAACCATCTATTGTGATTTTTTTTAGTCTACAAGTCTGAAAAAAAGTACAAAAGAAGTTCATTTATTTTTCAATTTTATTTCAAGTAGAAATGTTTTCTTAGTTTCACTTGAATTGTTCATTACTAGTATATAGAAATAAATTACATTTCATATGTTGTGTTCTGCTACATGCTGTACTCTTTTATTAATTTTAACAGGTTTTCTATAAAGAATCATAACAGGCAAGCCCTTCTATTTTTCAATACAGGATAATGCATACTTACAGAGAAAATTTTACTTTTTTTTTATTTCTAATCTGAATGTCAACTTTTCTTGTACAAAATGTTCAGTAGAAGTATATTTCCTTGATCTTAGGAAAAAACTATTCATTTTAGTGATAATTATGTCATTAATTGAGTTTTATGCTGTGTATGTGTGTGTGTATGTGTGTGTGTGTGTGTGTGTGTGTGTGTGTGTGTGTGTGTATTCAATATTATCCCATACATTTTCTTGCATTTGTGGAGATGACTTATATGGCTTTGTTGTTTTGATATTAATATGGTATGTCACATAGATAGTTTTCATATAATAAACCAATCTTGAACTTTTGTTTGGGAAAAATATTTTTATATAGTATATTCTGATCTGAACTTTTGAAAAAGGTAAAAGATTGTATATTGATTTGTAATTTTATTTTAAATGTAGACATTTACACTTGTAAGTTGCCATTTTAACAAGTGGTTTTCTTTTTTCTTCCTTCTCCTAAATTTTATGTTGAAAATTTCTTTTACAATTTCCCTATGATATATTCTCTGATTTATTTACTTAGAAATAAAATTATTAATGTCTATATACAAAAATGGCCATTTTTAAATTATTTTTAGTGCCTAATTTAGAATCATTGTGTTCACAGAACATTTTTGTGCTATTTCGGTTTCTTTAATTCATTGAATGTTATTGTAGGTTTTCAAATATCATTTCCTTTTGAGAATGATCTTTGTGTGAGTAGAGAGAAACAGAGACACCTTCCTGTGGAGTGTTCTACAGATGTCTACAGCTTCCAGCTTGCTTATTTGTTGTTTATTGTTTGTATATTTTTTTCACTTATAGGGTCAAATTTTGTCATGAAACCACAATGAAAACAGTAAATTTTAAGATATAATCATTCTTTTCTCTACTTTTCAACTTCCTTTCTCTACTTTTTTCTTCTTCCTCTCCTGTCTCCTTCCAATTTTCAAGAAGTACTATGTGATAACTTTTTCTCTACTTCAAAAGTGGACCAAACACATCCTCATTTCATATAATCTGTATTCTATGTTATGAACCAAAAGAATGAAAATTCAGAAGTAAAATATATGAGATGGATCTTTTGACTTTAGTAATTATAATTTCTTAAAAAGATAATAAAGAAATGTCGTTGGGATGTTGAGTGCAAGTTTTGAACTATGCCACAATTTTCCGAAAACAATTGTTGAAGTAGATGGAGTACTGCTAAAATAGGCAATGATCCTAACCCGTGAAAGTAGTAAATGTAATAAGGCAAAGGCTTGAAAGATGGGATTACATGAGGGATCATGAAATGGAAAGAATGTCTGGAATTAAGTGGGTCCTAAATCTCATAAAAATCAACATGAAAATTATGCAGCAAAGAGTGTCACACACGGAGAAGACAATGTAGAGATGGAGCAGACAGTATTTTTTAAACATTGTCCTTGAAAATAGGAATAAGACAATGCCCAAAGTCACCAGATGTGAGAAAGAACAGGGGACAGATATTCCCTGTGAGCATTTAGAAGTGCGGGCCTGGCTCAAGCTTGGCTGGACTAAGTGAAGGTTAGGTTTCTCTGCCACTGCTAGGAGAGTGCACATTTCCGTTGTTATAAGTTGGCAATTTGAGGTAATTGGTTAAATAGTCACATGATGCTAATGTCAACAGTAAAAACAAAACCAAAAACCCTCTTCAAAATTTTTTCTTCATTTATTTTTCATTTATTATCCATCCAGCTGCATTTCCTCTTCCCCCTTTCTTCCCAATTCTTCCCCACAACCCCCTTCTCTTCCCACCTCCTAATCTACTCTGCTGTTTCAGTTCAGGGAAGGGCAGGTGTCCCATGGATATCAACAAAACATGGCATATCAAGTTGCAGTTAAGACCAGGACCCACAGGCTGGATGACCAAGAGACTTAGGATAGAACCAAACATGGCTGGAGGAAAAAAAATAATGTCAATGCAATGATTCCTAATGATATTCTGTTATACTCATAAATTGATGCCTAGCCCAGTTGTCATCAGAGAAGCTTTATCCAGCAACTGAAGGAAACAGATGCAGACCCACAGCCAAACATTAGGATTAGGCAGAGCTCAGGGAATCCTACAGAAGAGGTGGGGAAAGGATTGTAGAAGCCAGAGGGGTCTAGGACATCACCAGAAAGCAATGACTTTTTTTTTTAATAATGTGATATTTGTAATGGTTTTAAGATTTGGAGTGCTGAGCAAAAAAGCAGTTATGAGTTTAGGGGTAGATGGTACAGGACTTTCAAATATTTTTATTTTTACTTTTAAATTTGAACATGGGTTCAAATTGAAGAAATATGTTAAAATACTGTAAGAAGAGATAATAGTATATGTAAAGGCTTGAAATCATGAAAATTTAATAATATTCTAGGATATTAAAAGATTTAATACCTTTCTGTATGCACCTTCTAATTAGAAAGAGTTAAGAGCAAAATATGTCCTTTGGTGTATGATAATGTTAAGCCGAAAAGCTTGCATATGGAAGTTCCTCTTTCAACACGAAATTCTATTACTTGCATGTAAGGAGTGTGAGCTACAATCTGTACCTAGATGATTAAGTAGTATTCTTAAAATGGTAAGAGTGCTTCTTGGGAGGAAAACAAGAAGTTATTTGATTTGATAAGGAGTCCTACTGAAGTGGACATCTTAGCCGGCTTTAGGATTCATTTCCTTGGGGTAGCTGAAAAATTGAATTTAAGGTATGTAACAATTCAACAGAACTATCTATCATCTATCTATCTATCTATCTATCTATCTATCTATCTATCTATCTATCTATATCATCTATCTATCCATTTTTCTATATCTATCACATCTCTATTTATCTATCATCTATGTATGTATGTATGTATCTATCTATCTATCTATCTATCTATCATCTACCTATCTTTCTGCTTACCTACCTATGTATGTATGTATGTATGTATGTATGTATCTATCTATCTATCTATCTATCTATATCTACCATCTTCTGTATATTTGTATGTATTTCTTCACTAGTGCATCTTGGTCATTTTAGTGTATAATTTAAAGATGAAGTTAATTGTCCATTTAAATTACAGTACATATGCAGGTATACTTTTACCTTCAATGAAGTTATGTCTTGGTAAGTTAATCATAATTTAAAAATATTGGAGGTTCAGACTGCATTTAATGTATTTGATCCTGCAGAACCTCACAGCCTAAAAGCACAGTGCACTGCAAAGTGCTGGGGGTTTTTCTGGTCATTGTGTGTGACTGACTGAAAATTGCGGCACTCTGCTTTTGCTGCTCACTACCTTGAGAGAGTTTTGTATTATACAAGATTGTCTAGACAACCAGCAGCATTTAAAAATCAAAGTATGCTTTTTATTAAATAGGTATCACATTTGTAATATGCCAAAATAAAAAGTTCATAAATTAGAGATCACTTCTAATATTCACATGTCAAATTCCATGTGAATAACATGTATATGATAATAATTAAAATATTGTAAGATTCTAATGTGTGCCAGACACTATGTTAGAGACATAATATTCTTTATTTGACATATTATACGATTTAACCCCTATGACAGTAAAATAATAACCTCCATTTCTAATATAAAATAGTTATGTACATTTTACTTTCTAAATGAACAACAGAACAATAAGTATTATTTGAAAAAAATATCATGATTATTATCTTGTGGTAGCATAAGTGGAGTAAACATGCTCTAAAATATATCACTGGATGATTTTTCACAAAGGCATATTAGAATAGTAGGTATATAGTGAAGCACAGATAGATACTGGCCAAGAAGACAGAATCACACAGAGAATTATCAAGAGCTGAGTGGTTACCATTTCAGAGCTACAAGCACAAAGCACAATCAGATATTGGTAGAAGCAAATGAGCTACTGAGATTTCAAGACATTTCTTATATAGAACATGTTATTAGTAGAATTCATTTCACTATATCTTATTATGTGTTATCTTTGAATTTGTAACAAAGTTATCTGAAGGCTAACATAAGTTCCTACAATAATCAGTTCTGGTGTGAAAATCAAGAAAGAGATAGAAAGATGACTTTGTGGGTAAGACTACTTATATCATTCTTCCCTTAAATTATATTGGACAAAAATGTGTACAAAGGGAGGTATTATCCAATTCATGACCTATTATCCACTGCATTTTCTTCAGGGTACTTCCAATGGGACTATGGTTTACAACTAACTAACTTGGTCCACTACTAACATTTGCTAACTATAGTCTACTGTCAAGCCAGAGCTAAGTATTTTCTTCTATCACAAAGCAGAAAGGAATGCTTACAACTTCCTTCTGTCAGTTGCAGTATACATTATAGATAGTGCATTATTTTAATAGAAATAGTTGGTAATATAACTATCTTTCTCATTCAATTTATATACTTCTGCCAACTAGAAATGTTCTGTACTAATTTCTATGATATGATTTCTCTTCATAACTACCATGCCCAATTTAAACATATTTATCTTTGGTGTTTCACAAATAATATTCTGTTAGTGGTGGTAACCTTTCCTTTCAGAGTCACCCTGCATTTCTGGTCAGTCTTTTGGAATTCTGTCACCATTAGAGTAAGACCTTGGTATTCTTTTTGTTACAGTCAAAAGCTAAATCTGCCACAAGACTTTTCAATATTCTGCTTAGTGTGCACAGTATCACTTTCATGATTTTCTAAATTGGCAGGGTGACACCCTCAGCTTATCATTTTCCTCTCACAAGCATTCATTGCAGTTAAAATAAGCGAGGCCAGTACTAACTTCTTATAATCATCCTTGTCCAAGTCTGTCAGTATCACAGCTGCCATACACCCACAAGCTGCACTTCTTATCTGAATTTTTCCTAATTATCCCTAGGAAAGAGGCTAAGTAATTATGATGCAAGTATATTCCAGGGATCATTACCTCCCCACTAATGTTGCTTTCCCACTATCTACTGGGACAGGGAAAGACTATCTCCGCATTCCAATATTAGGACACATTTGTGAATCCCCTTCCTCAGAAACTAGAACTAGGTGTTAGGGTCTTATACTCTATTTCATCATTAGGTAGTATAACATTGTAGAGCAAAATAGAGGTAGAAGAGAGTGCCCTATGAGGAAGGAAAGGTATTTGCAAGAATTAATTTTCAAGCTAGTGACTGGATGTGTATTGTGGCTGGAATGTAAAGTGTCTCCCATAGGTTCTTGTTGTATACTCATCTCCAGATGGTGGAGGTGGTCTAGAAGGTTGTGAAATCTTCAGGCTGTGGAGGAAGTGAGTCACTTGGGCCAGGTTATGAGCTTTGGTCGTCTGGTCCCATTGTCCATTCTCACTCCTTTGTGTGATTTTATGTTTCTTCCCTCACGTCTTTCCTATCAATAGTGGACTTCCCACTTCTTAAATTGCAAATCAAAATAAGTAGTGTCTCCTTAAGTTTCTTTCTGTCGAGTATTAGTCACAACAATGAGAAAAGTAGTTAATATAGTGAGAAAATTGTTCTTATTAAAAATTTTGCCCCAAATGCTTTATAAATAGTGTTTTTAAATACCCCAGAGGAAATGCCTGTGAGGCAAAAGGCTGACACATTTATCTACAAGCTCAGTCCGCCAATACAAGGTATTTCATATTTTAATATTCTTCAATTGTCACAGTTGGTTGTTGAGAAATATCCTACAGCAATGTCAACAGGGAAGCTGCAGAGTGCTCACATTAGCTTGGAGTTACTATGTCAGGACTCTAAGAAGACTGTTACCTACAACCTCTGTTGGAGGGTAAGCTCCAATAAGACACAGGCAAGGTTGAGGGGATCTGAGATCATAAAATGTCTTATATGAGCATATAAACAATTGTTATTAAATATGTGTGAACTTTTTACATTTTGCCTCAAACTTGATTTTTCTCCAAACAGATTCTCTGTCTCCATGAATGTCACAATTCTTGTTTTGTCTACATGTTCTAGTTAGAAATCTAGGCACTTTGGGGGATGACTTCATCTTCCCAGAACTCAAGATGTCCCTGCGAAGGTTACTTTTGATGGCTGCACATTAAAAGTCTGCTTGCTTCTTTTAGCGTTTCTTCATCCTCCCTGTAATCCCCATCATCATTGTCAGCTCTGTTTCAGATTTCTAGCGCAGTCTTCAGTCTTCTTCCTTTAACTGCACATTTCCCCCACAGTACAGTTAGAACAATCAGTGGAAAAGCAGATTCTGATTTTTCTTTTATTTAAAGTCACCAATTACTCTTCCCAAAGAGTCTCTATGTAGACATCATTGCCTCTTCATTTCTTAGTGGTTAAGTCAAACCAACTAGCATTCTATTTTTCCCATGTATATCCTTTTGTGTGCAGAACATTTCTGTCTGTATTTTCTCATAATTTCAGATTAATTTTCTAGATTTTTTTTTTCAATATGACTTCCACAAAAGAAACTGCCCTCATTTTGCTTGGTTACTCTTTGATTACTGAATGATATGCAGTGATAAGAGTGCAGCATAACTACCTCACTATCTACTCCTATTGCCCTTTCAAGTGAATCGTGCCAGTATTTGCTTTGTTCCTTCAAAGTTTCATGCAAATACTTGAAGGTAGGAACCCTGTTTTGCCCACTGATATTATCCTATCACAATATTCAGGCTTTAGCAATTTATACCAGCTTGTTGCATAAAGGAATACTTGGAGTTTGTTAGAGAGTTCACATGGTGATGTCATAAAGTAGAATGTGAACCCCTTTCTAAAAGAAAACCATGAGGAGGATTCAAGAAGACAAAGACAGACTCAGTCATAGAATCTACAAGAGACAAATTCTTTTAGCAAAGAACAACACAAAGATCTAATTTTGATGCCCACTTAATGAAAACGCTTGGAGTTAAAAATATTCCCATATCTTAGCTTTGTTCATCTTTTCACCCCAACCTGGAGAGGTGGATGAGCTGTGGGTAACAACTAAAATGTGTGAGAGCCCATAAGGCGGGATACTAAGCCATGAGAAAGAACCCATAAATTACCTGGAAGGATGAGCTCCTGAGACTGCAGGACTCTTTTCTTGTGAATAAAATGTGCAAGCAGAAAGTTATGGAAGTGTGTGTCGTACCGCAGAAAACCAAACCAGTCCACCTAGCTTAAGGTTAGGGAGTGAAGTAATTTTTTTAGTAGGTTCTTTAGAAAAACAGACCATTTTACTATCCCCAATGTTTCCATGATGAAGAACTGTTGTCACAAATCTCTCTACAAAGATCACAGGCCAATAATACCTGGACCATTATGGCTACATTATCTACAGCTTTCAAAGCATTGTAATTACTCTGTTTAAAAGGTATACCTCCAGCCAGGTGGTGGCAGTGTGCAGCTTTAATCCCAGCACTCAGGAGGCAGAAGCAAGTGTATTTCTAGGTTCCATGCCAGCCTGGTCTACAGAGTGAGTTTCAGGACAGATCTCAGAAAATGAAAGAAAAAAAAAGAGAAAAAGAAAGAAAGAAAAAGAAAAAGTATATTTCCTCTACTTCTTGAATGTGTATTTTGCCAATATGACAGTTCCCTTATGGGATGGGAGACTATTTGAAATTACATTTTAGTAATTTAATTTATTGTTTGTTTGTACCTGTGTGTAGCTAAAAGTTTCTCTGTTCCTGCCTGGGCCCTGCAGTCCTGTGGCCTGCTTATAAAATAATCTCACAGAGGCTTAATACATTTTATAACTGCTTGGCCATTAGCTCAGGCCTACCACTGACTAACTCTTACATTTAAACTTAGCCCATTTCTGTTCATCTATATGTTGCCACATTTTCTGTGGCTTTACCAGTGCCTCATTACATGCTGCTTCCTGGGCAGCAGGCTGGTGTCTCCTGACTCAGCCTGCCTCTTCCCAGAATTCTCCTTGTCTGCTTATCCCACCTATACTTCCTGCCTGGCTACTGGTCAATCAGTGTTTTATTTATCATCCAATCAGAGCAACACATTCACAGCATACAGATATCCAGAGCACTTCCTATTTTATTTATTATTCAAAAAGGAAGATTTCAACTCCAACATAGCAAAATTACATATAACAAAACAGTTATCAAGCAAGAATTACAGTTACAATATCTAGTCTATTTATATTTAGCAAAATTAAAGAAAATATTTTGTTTATCCTATATTTGTGAGTCCAAGGTTTCATATCTACCTTATCTCTTATCATAACCAAGGAAAACCATAATTATAACTATCTAGTCTTCAACTACATCAAAGACCTCAGAAGGATACAATATTATCTAAGTAAACAGGAAGAGCATTGTAAGAAACTTCCAAAAATCTAGAATGACAGAGACAGCTGCCTGCCTGGATAGTCATCCAAAGATCCTCTGTAACATTCAGGCATCCATCTTCACCCCATAGGCCTAGTCTCTCAGTCATTTTTCTCTGTGTCCTGTAGAATGTCTGGCAGTTTCTTCTGCAAAGCAGGAACCTGAAACACCGTCTCATCTTGCAAAGTTCAGTGGTCACCTTCCTATTGGTCCTATATCCAGTCAATACAACATTTTGTTAAGCAGTCCAGGCAAGAACAGTTTCTTGTCCAAATGGCTATTTTTGCCAAGAAGAAGATAAACTCCATATGGAGTATCTTCGATGCCCATCTTTCTCTTTGAAGTAAATTGGTGCTGCCAGGAGCAGACATGTCTCACTGTCCAGAAAGTCTAAGTTTTTAAAACATTTTAAATGCCATATTCTGTAGGTCTTTGAAGTGTTTGAAGATTACCTACCTAATTGAAATATATCTTTATATACTTAGAAAACTTAGCATGACTATAAGTGTGACTATCATAGAAGACTAATTATTAATCTGTAGTTCTTAAGTATCTTTTACAATTTAAATGAGTTACATAAATATACCTTAAAGGAGAGTAGAAATATATATAGTATAACAAAATCAACTCTACATTTGTATTAATAAACTAAAACCCATAGCAATGTAAAACATTTTAAATAAGTTGTTGCTCATTAAAAGTAGGTTCATTAATCTACCGTTTCATCCTATTATATCTATATTCTACATTTCTATACTATATCCCCCTTTCTTCTTTTAGAGAGAGATTAGTGCTGTGGATATCGCTCTGTATGCTGTGAATGTGTTGCTCTGATTGATTGATAAATAAAACTCTGATTGGCCAGTAGCCAGGCAGGAAGTATAGGTGGGATAAGCAGACAAGGAGGATTCTGCGAAGAGGAAGATTGAGTCAGGAGACGCCAGCCTGCCGTCCAGGAAGCAGCATGTAATGATACACAGGTAAAGACACGGAAAACATGGCAACATATAGATGAACAGAAATGGGCTGAGTTTAAATGTAAGAGCTAGTCAGTGGTAGGCCTGAGCTAATGGCCAAGCAGTTACAAAAAGTATTAAGCCTCTGTGTGATTATTTTTATAAGCAGGCCACGGGACTGCAGGGCCCAGGCAGGGTCGGAGAAAATTCTAGCTACACCCGTGTGTGTACATTTCTGTGGAAGGGATGAATGTGTGCCTCATAGTATGTCTGTGGAGGGTGGAGGACAGGTCCCTGGACTTAGTTCTCTCTATCCACCATGTGGATACTAAGGATTGAATTTAGGTCATCAGATTTGGTGGCAAATGTTGATCCATCTCACAAGGATAAGAATTTTAAAATGTCCATTTGTTCTTCATTAAAAGTATATTATAAAATAAATTTTAGATGTTTATTTGTTGATGAGCTTTTAACAGGGTAGACTTGACCACATATTCTGGTTTTCCTTAACTGGGATAAAATTCTTGGATTTCACTGGGAAAAGCTTTATGATGTAGCAGTTTTACTCCTTTACTTACCCATCTCTCAGAATTTCAGTTGTTTCCCTACCATACAGTTGTAACCTCCCATACTGTCATGCTGTCTTTCGCTATAGATTTCTAAGTTCCCCCAAGCATGGGCCGTTATCTCTTTCACCACTGCATTCTAATTACCCAGTATGAGATTCGCCAGCATGTTTATGTACTCTGTAAAAATACATTGTACAGATCCTCAGTTATTGGTGCAAATGCTACCAGTATTTTCACATTTTGTTTCCTCTACTCGTTTAAGAAGTTGATTTCTGCTGCTTCTCCAAGTATTTCCTAATTGGTCATCTGAGACAATGATTCATTCATCTGACTTTATGATTTTCATCCAATGCTCTTTTTGAGTGACCAATCCATTTGATATATAATTCCTAAACAACTATGATTTGTAAAATATTTTAACGTTAGAATACCTTTGGCTAAATTGAGGAGTGATTACTTGACCAAAATCTTTGAAACTTACAAAGATCTGTTTGTATTACATATTTGAATACATTTCCAACACTTTAATTCCAGTGATCAGAAATAAAATTCTAAAGGTGGGACAACACATGAAAAAATGGAATTTCAATTTTATATGAAAAATGCATATTTTCCAAGATTGGCTTATATTTTTCTTCTCTTTTCACCATTCTTCACATCCAGAAAAAGCTTTACCAAAATTAACAATATTTTGTGCTTCAGAGGAATTTCTTTGAGTGTATCAAGACAGTTGAATTTTTACCAAATTGATAGGATATGTTAGTACTTGGATTTCAAGGCAACTTTTCTTTTTTTTTTTTGGTTTTCCGAGACAGGGTTTCTCTCTGTAGCTTTGCGCCTTTTCCTGGAACTCGCTTGGGAGATCAGGCTGGCCTCGAACTCACAGAGATCCGTCAAGGCAACTTTTATATGAAAGAAATGCCTGGATATATTGACAAGCTAGCTAAGAGATCCCCCTTCATTCTCCTAGATGCCAGAAGTGCAGCACAGTTTGCACTGTGGAGTTAAGCCTCAACATCAAAGACATAACCTTCATACTTTCAGTGAATGAAGGATCACCTTAATCTTTGCACCTCTGCAGCACTCATGTCTAGGGAAAGCAGCCATGCTTCATACCAATGGTTGTGACTTGAAAAAGAGGGTACAAGAGGGTAGAGTTAGACCACCAAATGACTTCTGATAGAGGGATGAACGATAAGGAATTGAATCTAGACCATTAGAAGCTGTTGAGTATGCAAAAAAGGGCATTATTTAAACTGTTCCATCCCTGCAGGACAAGTGATACTTACTGTTAATTTTGTTCAAATTGAAGGCTCAAAACATGGGTAACTTGACTGTTCTGTCATCTTTAGAAGTATTTCTCAATGGGACACCAAAATTTCTTTAAAGTAAAAGAACAGGATACTTTTGTTTCTCTCTCCTGTAATCTTTGACTTAAAATTATCTAAGATGTGTTTTGTCATATGTTATAAAGTCAACTTAAAAATTCTGAAGTAACTTTCAGCTTCTTTTAAATTTCTTTTACTTTTTGAGATTATGATATAATCACATCACTTTTCCCTTCCCCTTCCTCCTCCAAACCTCATCATATACTAACTTTACTCTGTTTCTAATCCAAGTACAAATTTTCTCATAATTGTTACATGATTATAAATATATGTAGATACTTGTTTTTCCTTAAAGCATTAATATAATCTGTTCTGTCTATATTATGTTACTTGTATGTATGTTCTCTAGGCTGACACTTTGGTAATAGATAATAAATTGCTGTGTTCTTCCTAGGGGAAGACTATTCAAAACAACTTTTACATGACACATTCCAGTCAGAATTGCATAGATCAACAAAACAGCCAACCAAAAATGCTGAAGGGTGTGTAGAGAAAACAAAACTCTCATTCACCATTGCTGGGATTGCAAATTGGTACACCCCCTCTGGAAATCAATGTGGAATAGTCTTAGAAAGCAAAAAATAAATTTACTATATGACCTAACTATTCTACTCATTGGCTTATATCCAAAGGCCTCAATATCATACTCCACCGATACTTGCTCAACCATGCTTATTGCCACTTTATTCACAATGACTTAGGAATGGAAACAATCTAAATGTTCTGAAACCTATGAATGGATAAAGACTTATAGTTTAGTGAAGATTTATCAAGGTCCTGTGAAGACAAATATTAAACATAAATTAGATATAGTGAGGTTTTAGAGTATTGCTATTGGGAAACTTGAGAGCTCAGGTTGGCTGGAGGGTCAACAGTGAATAAAGCCCATGGGAAGTGGTTGAACTCCTATCCTTTTTGATCTCTGGCATCGACCTGTACACATGATTATGTGTTGTTCTTCCTTTAACTCCTCTGCAGAGGTTAAGCCACAAGTTCTAGGAGAAAATAAAAAATTTCCCTGGAAACTTGGATGCAGAAAAATAATCAGAAACAAAGGGGAGAATGCTGCTGGGAAAGGAAAGTAGATTTTCCAGAACTCTCTGGTTATTCTTGTTGATCACTAGTATATAATGAACAGTTAAACCACCTAAAAGAAGGTCTGCCTGCATACATTCTAAAGGCAGAAATGGTCTGTTTCATTAAATGCAACACAATGCTCTCCGACTAGTGTGTCAAAATAGAAAAGTAATTGCTAGCCTTATTATCTTAAGCTGCATATGCTATGACCTGAAAGTCAGTTTGTAATAAGAAGTGTTTCTTTAAAGGGGTGAGCCAAATTTCCTGAAAAATTAACATACATCAAGTAAGTAAATTGCCACCATAAAACCAACATTATTTATTTTTAAATAATGAATTTTTTAAAGGGGCAAATAAAATTTATTGTGAGAAGCAAGGTTTATCTTGTTGAGATAAGCTTCTTATTCCACTCTGAATCTCTCTCCCCTGAAAAATCTGTGCAGGGACAGTAAATGTATAAAAATGTAAGAGATCAATCTATCTAAAAATAATTCAGAATTATGTATAATTTTCTCAATTAAAAGAACATTTGTTGCATATAAAACATACTCGTTATAGTCAGACCTTGTTGAAAGTCATGTATCATCTGTAATGTATAAATCAGATCAGATCAGTATATGTTTAGAACCTGTTTAAAAGATAAATGCTCTCCCAAGTTTAATTCTTTCAGTAATAAGCCAAAACTGTCTTTATAATCAATTATCTGCTAATTTTGAGAAAAATATGCATTTACTGAATTATCATGTTCTAATGAAAATAACCGTTAATGGGGGAAATTACACCCCATATATATTTAATTGTTCTGACCTTTATGTACTGAGGTGTGATTATATTTCATATGTATCCACCATCTGATGATTTAAGAAGTCTGTCTGACTTTAATCACTTTGGTAGAACTGGTAAGTAGTCCACCAATCATTGGTTGCTAAATGCATACAAGGATTTTCTTACAACACAATTATTAGATGCTTGCCAATTTATGAATCAAAACATTTCCACTTCCTCAATAAGGTTAAAGCAAAAGATGCAAGAGCAAACATCTGACATGGTGCACTATTCCAGGCTTCTAGCGATGTCGTGACAATAACTTTAATTAAGGCTGCCATCACTTTGACCTGATTAGACAGAGAAGAGTAGTACTGCTTCTCTTTGCCTACCTTAAGATGGTAAGCTGCTGATGATACATAATACCTTTTGACAGCCTCCTTAATTATAACCTAGCTGAATGCATATCCTCAGAGTGGGATCTTTTTTAAACAAAGAAGAGGAAATTGTAGTGAAAGCTGTCAGAATATTTCTGAATATTGCTAATGACTGCATCTAATAACTCAAAAATCTTAACTTTCTTGAGATTTTCCTGTAGTTTTACAATGTGCTGAGCATCTTTCCACAGTTGGATGAGAGCATTTGCCTAAGAACATCTGATTTACCTATGTAGGTCAGAGTAATGGCTAATCTTTCCCCAAAGTATTTTTTCAGGTTTATTTGCTTCTTGATTTGCCAAAGTGAAAACAAATGCCATTCCTTTACAAGTTCATGACTTTAGAATTACTGTGTTCTGCTTTTTATATGGTAGTACCATCCTGGGATTTGCATATTTTATAGTCTGAAACATTTCAGCATAATAGATTTATGACACATAGTGTGATTTTCATTGCACTGTTTTATTGTATATCATTTCCAGGCTATGTATACTTTACAGAATTTTGTCTCTAGCCCTCAATTTTAATACACACATATTAAATATAATGAATATATCTTAAGTAGTACCATCTGTAATATAGGGGTTATTTTTAAACTGATTATTACATTCCAGGTAATTGTGTATAAGGATGCCTTCATCACAATTTTTCTTTCTGATCAATGCTTTCTTAACACAGACATTTTAGATAAAGCTGGAAACACTGACATGTCCAAGTTCCAAGTCTCATCCAATCTACACCTACAGCCAAAAGAGTTGTTAATAATTCTGTTTCTCAATTATCAAAGTTTTCTATACAACTAAAGGGCATTGAATAAAGCTTTGGTAGTTTTAGTTCATTAATTATACTTTCATTAATCATCAGCATAAAGAGTGATTTGGAATGTATATAATTTCATATGACTCCTCATCAGTCTGGATTCCCCAGACATCAACTAATAGAAGCAAACTAGAAATCAATGAACCATTATCCATGGACTGTTATGGGCATGTCCCATGTCAGATCATGAAGGACTTAAAATTGTTCTTGACTTTTAGGGTTACAGTAAAGAGAGAGATTTGAGCAGTGAGTTAGAAAGTGTTAAGTTCCTGCACTGTCCTTGTTACTTCTCTTGCTGTGACAGAATGCTTGACCAAAACAACTTAAGGAAAGAAGGCTTTAGTTCGGATTACAGTTTGAGAGTACAGAACACCGGAGGAAGGAGAGAGAGGCGGCTGGTCGTCAGGTAGAGAGATGAATTATCATGTTGTTTGCTCTCTATGCAGTCCAGAGCACAAGTCCATGGAATGCAGATGCCTGTATTCAGGTTGTATATTCTTACAACAATGAAAGCAATAAAAAAAAAAAAAACACTTCACAGACCTGTTCAAAGGTGTGCCTTCTAGGTGTCTATCTTGTCAACTTGATAGTATTTACCATCCATACATTAATGCTATTATATTAGCATTTTATAAACAAGTAACAAACAATAGAGTAAGGAGAATGGATACACATGTACATACACACACACAACAACAACAACAAAATACCCAACACAAAAGCCCCAAAATACCAAAACCCAAATATACTTAATAAAATGTTAAAGAATTCTCAAAATTGAAGTCAAAATGTTTGCATGTAAACTCTTTCCCCACACCAATCATTAGCACATTTTTTCAAAGAAAAATGGGAAAGAGGGACAGAGAGTGCTTAAGAGGCCTGTGATTATTCTCAAGGTAAATTTTATAAATGTAAAAATGTCATAATGAAACTACTATGCTATACAATTTGTATACTATAGTAAAAATAATTTTGCCAAGTTGCTTAAATGTTCAAAAACTCATTATTTAAATGTTAAATGTTAAAAACATTAAAATGTTTTAAACATTTAAACTTAAATGTTTAAAAACTCATTATTTAACATGTGATAATGATTTTTTGCTCTTTCTAATGTATTTAGATGAAACGAAGGCTCAACAACAGCCTTTACCCCCCCCCCTTTTTTTTTACTAATGTCTTTGTAATATGCAGAAGTTTATCATGTTATTCAAGATTTTCCAGCCTGAAATACAGAGTCTGAATCGTACTCGGCATCTGAACATGATAGAATTTTCTCCTGTGGCTAGATTAAGTTCCATAGACACGTGCCTTTAATATATAGTAGTTTGCCAGGGCCAAGTATTCCAATCACATGATTCCCTCTATATAAACTTGAAGGCCAATAACCTGGGATATGATAACAGCAAAGAGCGGTTAGCAGCAAGGATAGCATCCTTGGCTCCAGTGGAGAAGACAGACAAGCAAACAACTTATATATATAATACACATATAAATAATATATATTGTATACCATATGCATAAAATAATATATTATATATAATTTATATATAATAAAATACAAAAAGCAAAAACAGTAGCGTTTTCATTTGGACCTCCTTATGTCAGGGCCAATGGCACCAGAAGGTGCCATCCTCTCTGGGGGAAGATCCTCTTTTCTTGTCTAACTTTTGTAAGGAAATAATCTAAGGTGTGTCTTAGTTGATCCAGACCCAGTCAATTTTACAAGTTTAACTATTGCAACCATATCACATGAATAAATGTTTTAAATGCTGAAGTGTACTTGAGGCCATTTCAGAGAAGGGAAATCTTAACCTAATTTCAAAACAAAAATCATCCAACATTTTTTTCTACTGAAATTCAAAAAACAACTCCAACAGCAATTTCAAAATCACACATTCTAATGAGAGTATGATCTGAAGGCATACTAATTAGACACATACTGGAGAATGATGGCAGGCAAATGTTAAAACTGTTTTCCGTACTTACAGAATCTGAGCTGAGGTGTTTCAGGCATCATTTACGGTTGTCCTCTGCCTTATTGACACATGCAAAACAAAGTGCACCTACTGCATGTTCAGAACCAAGAATGAGTGAAGTTATCCAATGGGATAGAGTCAGTTGCCTCAAGAAACACCCCAGGCTTATTATATATTTGATTTTGAATTAATAGTTAGTTGTTACATCTTGAGAAACCCGTTGCTATTGTCAAAGTTTTGTAAATGCCATGTTGAGTTGTGTGACCACATATGTGTCAGTGACTTACTGTTTAAGAAGGTGGGTAGGGGCTAGGGAGATGATTCAGTGTGTAAAACAACTTTCCACCTAAGCCCCAGGACCTGAGTTTCAATTCCTGAACCCATTTAAAAGATGGATGCTCAGGGAAGAGCACACCCAATATCATGTGATAAGCCCTGAAAATATACATAGAAGAATCACTATGCAGACTAAGCATGTTATATTTAGGAAAATATATGCATCTACCAATACATATATACAATTGTCACAATTAACTGAAAAAGAGGTCATGATTCTGTCTTATGGAATTAGCATATTATAAATATATATTTGAAGAGTTTACCATAGGGTTTTAATGTTAATAAGTGAAAAAGTCATTTGAAATAATGACTACAGACACTAGCATGCTATGAATTTTCAATAAAGGCAAATGCTATTTAAAAGTCTATAAAAGTCTATAAAAAATTATAACACATCACGGGAGAGATGAAGAATGGTATATTTATTTGAAAATGTTTTATTTAAAAATTTTGTTCCTTTTAATTGGCAAAGCATAATTACAATTTGTGATACACTGTGGTGTTTTGACATGTATATAATGTAGAATAATTAAATCAAGATAATTAACATATGAATATCACCTTATTTGCCATCTAGTTGTATTTTATTGACATTTTGAAATTTACTTTTATTTACTTTAGAATATCTAGTATATGATCATTGACTATAGTCACCTTTTGTGAAATGAACCTTAATCTCATTTCTTGGTTCTTTCTGAAACTTTGTGCAGTTGTTTAACTGTCCATGTCCTAGCATAATAATCTCTCACTTTGTAGGCTCTAAAGAATTCTATTGTCTACTTCCATGATGTCTTGAGATTTCCCTTATAATTAAGAACATGCTATATCTACCTTTCTGTACATGATTATTATTTAGAATAAGGTTCTTAAGGTTCACCAGTGATGTCACAAATGTCAAATTTTATTTCTTCCAAGGTTTGAAAATAATATCATGTTGCTACATCTTCTATATCCATTTATCTACTGATGGACAGAGTTATTTTGTTTCCGTAATTTATTTATTTTTGATTAATGCTGTGATGAACATATGAGTGTGAACATTTTTATGACACACTGACTTGCTTTGCATGTATATCCAGAGACATGATTTCTGGATCCAGTCTAATTCTTCTTTTAGGTTTGTAAGGAATCTCCATGATTTCTGGATCCAGTCTAATTCCTCTTTTATTGTAAGGAATCCCCATGCTGCTTTCCACAGGATGTGGTACTTTACATCTCCGCTGATAATGGTCAATAATTCCCTTTTCTTTATATTTATATTAATGTTTATTTTTTTAAGAAAGAAAAGGTTTACTTTAGTTCCAATTTGAGGACATAAACTCCATCTTTGCCAAAAAGGCATGGTGTAAGGACTATAAGTCAGCTGGCAATTGTCTCTAGCAGAAGCAACAGAGAAAGACAAATGTTGGTACTCAGTTCACTTTCTCCTTTTAATATTATTTGTAAAGTGGGGGGATTTGTATATTTAGCTTCTCAAAAATTTTTCATTTACTTTTTTTTGAGAATTTCACACATGAATACAAAAAGACACTCTCATAAATCCCCACATCCCTTTTCCCCATTTCCTCATAACTCTTTATCGTATCTTCATACTACTATATCTTCTTTTTAATGACCTGGTAGATGCATTAGCATTGCCCATGAGTTCATGAACATAAGGTCATGTGCTGGAGCATAGGAAAAACTACCAATGAACACATCCACCAAAAGGAATGATTTTCCTCTCCTAGTAATTATCCACTGCCAACAACTCCTCAGTACTGAGTGCAGCCTGGAGATAATCTTCCCTATCTACACAAACATTTCTGCAGAGCTGATATTATGTAGGTCTTCTATCATCCCTCAAATTATTTTTTAATTGAGATGTGGGATAGTGGGCTTTCATGTGGCTTTTATATTTATGCTCCCTTCTTTTGGATCCATCATCTTCTTCATTCCCTGATTCCCTAATACTCCCAAGTTTTTCCCTGAGTCAACTTGTCTGACCTCAGTATTCCACTTTTCTTCTTTTGTTTTTACCAGTAATACGCTATCCTTACTCCCTCAGTGAGACATCCCCACTGAATAGGCTCCATTCTAGGTTCCTTGCTTTTGCTTCTACTCCAAAGTAAATACACAAAATGAAAATATCTGAGCTAGGACCATCTTTACGAAAAAACAGGAAGCACTTTCATTCTGGGCCTGAGTTGCTTTCCTTATTGTAATATTTTTTTCCAGTAACAAATAGTCAGATGAGTCTGCTGCTGTCTTCTCAATTCATCCTGTACTGTCTTAAAATTTTCATTATAGATGTCATTTGTTTCCCTGTTCAGATTTAGTACCTGGCATATTGTGG